>OX493267.1:65334240-65621599 GCA_950370525.1 Bellardia bayeri | reverse complement strand
TTATATTTTTGGCCAAAAATCAATTTTTGATGGGAATTTTCAAAAAACTTTAAACCTTAATATCTCGGTAAATACTGCGTTTTTCGAGAAAATAAGCAAAATCTGTGATCACTTATATTTTTGGCCAAAAATCAATTTTTGATGGGAATTTTCAAAAAAACTTTAAACCTTAATATCTCGGTAAATACTGGGTTTTTCGAGAAAATAAGCAAAATCTGTGATCACTTATATTTTTGGCCAAAAATCAATTTTTCAGGGGAATTTTCCAAAAAAAACTTTAAACCTTAATATCTCGGTAAATACTGCGTTTTCGAGAAAATAAGCAAAATCTGTGATCACTTATATTTTTGGCCAAAAATCAATTTTTAGGGAATTTTCCAAAAAAACTTTAAACCTTAATATCTCGGTAAATACTGCGTTTTTCGAGAAAATAAGCAAAATCTGTGATCACTTATATTTTTGGCCAAAAATCAATTTTTAGGGGAATTTTCCAAAAAAAACTTTAAACCTTAATATCTCGGTAAATACTGCGTTTTTCGAGAAAATAAGCAAAATCTGTGATCACTTATATTTTTGGCCAAAAATCAATTTTTTAGGGGAATTTTCCAAAAAAAACTTTAACCTTAATATCTCGGTAAATACTGCGTTTTTCGAGAAAATAAGCAAAATCTGTGATCACTTATATTTTTGGCCAAAAATCAATTTTTTAGGGGAATTTTCCAAAAAAAACTTTAAACCTTAATATCTCGGTAAATACTGCGTTTTTCGAGAAAATAAGCAAAATCTGTGATCACTTATATTTTTGGCCAAAAATCAATTTTTGATGGGAATTTTCCAAAAAAACTTTAAACCTTAATATCTCGGTAAATACTGGGTTTTTCGAGAAAATAAGCAAAATCTGTGATCACTTATATTTTTGGCCAAAAATCAATTTTTTAGGGGAATTTTCCAAAAAAAAACTTTAAACCTTAATATCTCGGTAAATACTGCGTTTTTCGAGAAAATAAGCAAAATCTGTGATCACTTATATTTTTGGCCAAAAATCAATTTTTAGGGGAATTTTCCAAAAAAAACTTTAAACCTTAATATCTCGGTAAATACTGCGTTTTTTCGAGAAAATAAGCAAAATCTGTGATCACTTATATTTTTGGCCAAAAATCAATTTTTTAGGGGAATTTTCCAAAAAAAACTTTAAACCTTAATATCTCGGTAAATACTGCGTTTTTCGAGAAAATAAGCAAAATCTGTGATCACTTATATTTTTGGCCAAAAATCAATTTTTTAGGGGAATTTTCCAAAAAAAAACTTTAAACCTTAATATCTCGGTAAATACTGCGTTTTTCGAGAAAATAAGCAAAATCTGTGATCACTTATATTTTTGGCCAAAAATCAATTTTTGATGGGAATTTTCAAAAAAACCTTAAACCTTAATATCTCGGTAAATACTGCGTTTTTCGAGAAAATAAGCAAAATCTGTGATCACTTATATTTTTGGCCAAAAATCAATTTTTTGATGGGAATTTTCCAAAAAAAACTTTAAACCTTAATATCTCGGTAAATACTGCGTTTTTCGAGAAAATAAGCAAAATCTGTGATCACTTATATTTTTGGCCAAAAATCAATTTTTGATGGGAATTTTCAAAAAAACCTTAAACCTTAATATCTCGGTAAATACTGCGTTTTTCGAGAAAATAAGCAAAATCTGTGATCACTTATATTTTTGGCCAAAAATCAATTTTTGATGGGAATTTTCCAAAAAAAACTTAAACCTTAATATCTCGGTAAATACTGCGTTTTTCGAGAAAATAAGCAAAATCTGTGATCACTTATATTTTTGGCCAAAAATCAATTTTTGATGGGAATTTTCCAAAAAAAACTTTAAACCTTAATATCTCGGTAAATACTGCGTTTTTCGAGAAAATAAGCAAAATCTGTGATCACTTATATTTTTGGCCAAAAATCAATTTTTGATGGGAATTTTCCAAAAAAACTTTAAACCTTAATATCTCGGTAAATACTGCGTTTTTCGAGAAAATAAGCAAAATCTGTGATCACTTATATTTTTGGCCAAAAATCAATTTTGATGGGAATTTTCCAAAAAAAACTTTAAACCTTAATATCTCGGTAAATACTGCGTTTTTCGAGAAAATAAGCAAAATCTGTGATCACTTATATTTTTGGCCAAAAATCAATTTTTGATGGGAATTTTCAAAAAAACTTTAAACCTTAATATCTCGGTAAATACTGGGTTTTTCGAGAAAATAAGCAAAATCTGTGATCACTTATATTTTTGGCCAAAAATCAATTTTTCAGGGGAATTTTCCAAAAAAAACTTTAAACCTTAATATCTCGGTAAATACTGCGTTTTTCGAGAAAATAAGCAAAATCTGTGATCACTTATATTTTTGGCCAAAAATCAATTTTTAGGGGAATTTTCCAAAAAAAACTTTAAACCTTAATATCTCGGTAAATACTGCGTTTTTCGAGAAAATAAGCAAAATCTGTGATCACTTATATTTTTGGCCAAAAATCAATTTTTAGGGGAATTTTCCAAAAAAAACTTTAAACCTTAATATCTCGGTAAATACTGCGTTTTTCGAGAAAATAAGCAAAATCTGTGATCACTTATATTTTTGGCCAAAAATCAATTTTTTAGGGGAATTTTCCAAAAAAAACTTTAAACCTTAATATCTCGGTAAATACTGCGTTTTTCGAGAAAATAAGCAAAATCTGTGATCACTTATATTTTTGGCCAAAAATCAATTTTTAGGGGAATTTTCCAAAAAAAAACTTTAAACCTTAATATCTCGGTAAATACTGCGTTTTTCGAGAAAATAAGCAAAATCTGTGATCACTTATATTTTTGGCCAAAAATCAATTTTTGATGGGAATTTTCAAAAAAACCTTAAACCTTAATATCTCGGTAAATACTGCGTTTTTCGAGAAAATAAGCAAAATCTGTGATCACTTATATTTTTGGCCAAAAATCAATTTTTGATGGGAATTTTCAAAAAAACTTTAAACCTTAATATCTCGGTAAATACTGCGTTTTTCGAGAAAATAAGCAAAATCTGTGATCACTTATATTTTTGGCCAAAAATCAATTTTTTAGGGGAATTTTCCAAAAAAACTTTAAACCTTAATATCTCGGTAAATACTGCGTTTTTCGAGAAAATAAGCAAAATCTGTGATCACTTATATTTTTGGCCAAAAATCAATTTTTCAGGGGAATTTTCCAAAAAAACTTTAATCCTTAATATCTCGGTAAATACTGGGTTTTTCGAGAAAATAAGCAAAATCTGTGATCACTTATATTTTTGGCCAAAAATCAATTTTTCAGGGGAATTTTCCAAAAAAAAACTTTAAACCTTAATATCTCGGTAAATACTGCGTTTTTCGAGAAAATAAGCAAAATCTGTGATCACTTATATTTTTGGCCAAAAATCAATTTTTTAGGGGAATTTTCCAAAAAAACTTTAAACCTTAATATCTCGGTAAATACTGCGTTTTCGAGAAAATAAGCAAAATCTGTGATCACTTATATTTTTGGCCAAAAATCAATTTTTCAGGGGAATTTTCCAAAAAAAACTTTAAACCTTAATATCTCGGTAAATACTGCGTTTTTCGAGAAAATAAGCAAAAAATCAATTTTTCAGGGGAATTTTCCAAAAAAACTTTAAACCTTAATATCTCGGTAAATACTGCGTTTTTCGAGAAAATAAGCAAAATCTGTGATCACTTATATTTTTGGCCAAAAATCAATTTTTCAGGGGAATTTTCCAAAAAAACTTTAAACCTTAATATCTCGGTAAATACTGCGTTTTTCGAGAAAATAAGCAAAATCTGTGATCACTTATATTTTTGACCAAAAATCAATTTTTCAGGGTATTTTCAAAAAAAATTTAAACCTTAATATCTCGGTAAATACTGGGTTTTTCGAGAAAATAAGCAAAATCTGTGATCACTTATATTTTTGGCCAAAAATTAATTTTTCATGGGAATTTTCAAAAAAACTTTAAACCTTAATATCTCGGTAAATACTGCGTTTTTCGAGAAAATAAGCAAAATCTGTGATCACTTATATTTTTGGTCAAAAATCAATTTTTCAGGGGAATTTTCGAAAAAAACTTTAAACCTTAATATCTCGGTAAATACTGCGTTTTTCGAGAAAATAAGCAAAATCTGTGATCACTTATATTTTTGGCCAAAAATCAATTTTTGATGGGAATTTTCAAAAAAACTTTAAACCTTAATATCTCTGTAAATACTGCGTTTTTCGAGAAAATAAGGAAAATCTGTGATCACTTATATTTTTGGCCAAAAATCAATTTTTCAGGGGAATTTTCCAAAAAAACTTTAAACCTTAATATCTCGGTAAATACTGCGTTTTTCGAGAAAATAAGCAAAATCTGTGATCACTTATATTTTTGGCCAAAAATCAATTTTTGATGGGAATTTTCAAAAAAACTTTAAACCTTAATATCTCGGTAAATACTGCGTTTTTCGAGAAAATAAGCAAAATCTGTGATCACTTATATTTTTGGCCAAAAATCAATTTTTCAGGGAATTTTCCAAAAAAACTTTAAACCTTAATATCTCGGTAAATACTGCGTTTTTCGAGAAAGTAAGCAAAATCTGTGATCACTTATATTTTTGGCCAAAAATCAATTTTTTAGGGGAATTTTCCAAAAAAACTTTAAACCTTAATATCTCGGTAAATACTGCGTTTTTCGAGAAAGTAAGCAAAATCTGTGATCACTTATATTTTTGGCCAAAAATCAATTTTTCAGGGGAATTTTCCAAAAAAAACTTTAAACCTTAATATCTCGGTAAATACTGCGTTTTTCGAGAAAATAAGCAAAATCTGTGATCACTTATATTTTTGGCCAAAAATCAATTTTTCAGGGGAATTTTCCAAAAAAACTTTAAACCTTAATATCTCGGTAAATACTGCGTTTTTCGAGAAAATAAGCAAAATCTGTGATCACTTATATTTTTGGCCAAAAATCAATTTTTGATGGGAATTTTCAAAAAAACTTTAAACCTTAATATCTCGGTAAATACTGCGTTTTTCGAGAAAATAAGCAAAATCTGTGATCACTTATATTTTTGGCCAAAAATCAATTTTTCAGGGGAATTTTCCAAAAAAACTTTAAACCTTAATATCTCGGTAAATACTGCGTTTTTCGAGAAAATAAGCAAAATCTGTGATCACTTATATTTTTGACCAAAAATCAATTTTTCAGGGTATTTTCAAAAAAAATTTAAACCTTAATATCTCGGTAAATACTGGGTTTTTCGAGAAAATAAGCAAAATCTGTGATCACTTATATTTTTGGCCAAAAATTAATTTTTCATGGGAATTTTCAAAAAAACTTTAAACCTTAATATCTCGGTAAATACTGCGTTTTTCGAGAAAATAAGCAAAATCTGTGATCACTTATATTTTTGGTCAAAAATCAATTTTTCAGGGGAATTTTCGAAAAAAACTTTAAACCTTAATATCTCGGTAAATACTGCGTTTTTCGAGAAAATAAGCAAAATCTGTGATCACTTATATTTTTGGCCAAAAATCAATTTTTGATGGGAATTTTCAAAAAAACTTTAAACCTTAATATCTCGGTAAATACTGCGTTTTTCGAGAAAGTAAGCAAAATCTGTGATCACTTATATTTTTGGCCAAAAATCAATTTTTTAGGGGAATTTTCCAAAAAAACTTTAAACCTTAATATCTCGGTAAATACTGCGTTTTTCGAGAAAGTAAGCAAAATCTGTGATCACTTATATTTTTGGCCAAAAATCAATTTTTGATGGGAATTTTCAAAAAAACTTTAAACCTTAATATCTCGGTAAATACTGCGTTTTTCGAGAAAATAAGCAAAATCTGTGATCACTTATATTTTTGGCCAAAAATCAATTTTTGATGGGAATTTTCAAAAAAACTTTAAACCTTAATATCTCGGTAAATACTGCGTTTTTCGAGAAAATAAGCAAAATCTGTGATCACTTATATTTTTGGCCAAAAATCAAGTTTTCAGGGGAATTTTCCAAAAAAACTTTAAACCTTAATATCTCGGTAAATACTGCGTTTTTCGAGAAAGTAAGCAAAATCTGTGATCACTTATATTTTTGGCCAAAAATCAATTTTTTAGGGGAATTTTCCAAAAAAAACTTTAAACCTTAATATCTCGGTAAATACTGCGTTTTTCGAGAAAATAAGCAAAATCTGTGATCACTTATATTTTTGGCCAAAAATCAATTTTTTAGGGGAATTTTCCAAAAAAACTTTAAACCTTAATATCTCGGTAAATACTGCGTTTTTCGAGAAAGTAAGCAAAATCTGTGATCACTTATATTTTTGGCCAAAAATCAATTTTTCAGGGGAATTTTCCAAAAAAAACTTTAAACCTTAATATCTCGGTAAATACTGCGTTTTTCGAGAAAATAAGCAAAATCTGTGATCACTTATATTTTTGGCCAAAAATCAATTTTTCAGGGGAATTTTCCAAAAAAACTTTAAACCTTAATATCTCGGTAAATACTGCGTTTTTCGAGAAAATAAGCAAAATCTGTGATCACTTATATTTTTGGCCAAAAATCAATTTTTGATGGGAATTTTCAAAAAAACTTTAAACCTTAATATCTCGGTAAATACTGCGTTTTTCGAGAAAATAAGCAAAATCTGTGATCACTTATATTTTTGGCCAAAAATCAATTTTTCAGGGGAATTTTCCAAAAAAACTTTAAACCTTAATATCTCGGTAAATACTGCGTTTTTCGAGAAAGTAAGCAAAATCTGTGATCACTTATATTTTTGGCCAAAAATCAATTTTTTAGGGGAATTTTCCAAAAAAAACTTTAAACCTTAATATCTCGGTAAATACTGCGTTTTTCGAGAAAATAAGCAAAATCTGTGATCACTTATATTTTTGGCCAAAAATCAATTGTTTAGGGGAATTTTCCAAAAAAACTTTAAACCTTAATATCTCGGTAAATACTGCGTTTTTCGAGAAAGTAAGCAAAATCTGTGATCACTTATATTTTTGGCCAAAAATCAATTTTTCAGGGGAATTTTCCAAAAAAAACTTTAAACCTTAATATCTCGGTAAATACTGCGTTTTTCGAGAAAATAAGCAAAATCTGTGATCACTTATATTTTTGGCCAAAAATCAATTTTTTAGGGGAATTTTCCAAAAAAAACTTTAAACCTTAATATCTCGGTAAATACTGCGTTTTTCGAGAAAATAAGCAAAATCTGTGATCACTTATATTTTTGGCCAAAAATCAATTTTTAGGGGAATTTTCCAAAAAAAACTTTAAACCTTAATATCTCGGTAAATACTGCGTTTTTGGAGAAAATAAGCAAAATCTGTGATCACTTATATTTTTGGCCAAAAACCAATTTTTCAGGGGAATTTTCCAAAAAAAACTTTAAACCTTAATATCTCGGTAAATACTGCGTTTTTCGAGAAAATAAGCAAAATCTGTGATCACTTATATTTTTGGCCAAAAATCAATTTTTCAGGGGAATTTTCCAAAAAAACTTTAAACCTTAATATCTCGGTAAATACTGCGTTTTTCGAGAAAGTAAGCAAAATCTGTGATCACTTATATTTTTGGCCAAAAATCAATTTTTCAGGGGAATTTTCCAAAAAAAACTTTAAACCTTAATATCTCGGTAAATACTGCGTTTTTCGAGAAAATAAGCAAAATCTGTGATCACTTATATTTTTGGTCAAAAATCAATTTTTCAGGGGAATTTTCGAAAAAAACTTTAAACCTTAATATCTCGGTAAATACTGCGTTTTTCGAGAAAGTAAGCAAAATCTGTGATCACTTATATTTTTGGCCAAAAATCAATTTTTCAGGGGAATTTTCCAAAAAAAACTTTAAACCTTAATATCTCGGTAAATACTGCGTTTTTCGAGAAAATAAGCAAAATCTGTGATCACTTATATTTTTGGTCAAAAATCAATTTTTCAGGGGAATTTTCGAAAAAAACTTTAAACCTTAATATCTCGGTAAATACTGCGTTTTTCGAGAAAATAAGCAAAATCTGTGATCACTTATATTTTTGGCCAAAAATCAATTTTTGATGGGAATTTTCAAAAAAACTTTAAACCTTAATATCTCGGTAAATACTGCGTTTTTCGAGAAAATAAGCAAAATCTGTGATCACTTATATTTTTGGCCAAAAATCAATTTTTCAGGGGAATTTTCCAAAAAAACTTTAAACCTTAATATCTCGGTAAATACTGCGTTTTTCGAGAAAGTAAGCAAAATCTGTGATCACTTATATTTTTGGCCAAAAATCAATTTTTCAGGGGAATTTTCCAAAAAAAACTTTAAACCTTAATATCTCGGTAAATACTGCGTTTTTCGAGAAAATAAGCAAAATCTGTGATCACTTATATTTTTGGCCAAAAATCAATTTTTTAGGGGAATTTTCCAAAAAAAACTTTAAACCTTAATATCTCGGTAAATACTGCGTTTTTCGAGAAAGTAAGCAAAATCTGTGATCACTTATATTTTTGGCCAAAAATCAATTTTTCAGGGGAATTTTCCAAAAAAAACTTTAAACCTTAATATCTCGGTAAATACTGCGTTTTTCGAGAAAATAAGCAAAATCTGTGATCACTTATATTTTTGGCCAAAAATCAATT
This sequence comes from Bellardia bayeri, assembly GCA_950370525.1. Lineage (NCBI taxonomy): Eukaryota > Metazoa > Arthropoda > Insecta > Diptera > Calliphoridae > Bellardia > Bellardia bayeri. The sequence goes on along the minus strand of OX493267.1, from coordinate 65,612,936 downwards.
TTTTAGGGGAATTTTCCAAAAAAAACTTTAAACCTTAATATCTCGGTAAATACTGCGTTTTTCGAGAAAATAAGCAAAATCTGTGATCACTTATATTTTTGGCCAAAAATCAATTTTTCAGGGGAATTTTCCAAAAAAACTTTAAACCTTAATATCTCGGTAAATACTGCGTTTTTCGAGAAAATAAGCAAAATCTGTGATCACTTATATTTTTGGCCAAAAATCAATTTTTTAGGGGAATTTTCCAAAAAAAACTTTAAACCTTAATATCTCGGTAAATACTGCGTTTTTCGAGAAAATAAGCAAAATCTGTGATCACTTATATTTTTGGCCAAAAATCAATTTTTCAAGGGAATTTTCCAAAAAAAACTTTAATCCTTAATATCTCGGTAAATACTGCGTTTTTCGAGAAAATAAGCAAAATCTGTGATCACTTATTTTTTTGGCCAAAAATCAATTTTTCAGAGGAATTTTCCAAAAAAACTTTAAACCTTAATATCTCGGTAAATACTGCGTTTTTCGAGAAAATAAGCAAAATCTGTGATCACTTATATTTTTGGCCAAAAATCAATTTTTCAGGGGAATTTTCCAAAAAAAACTTTAATCCTTAATATCTCGGTAAATACTGGGTTTTTCGAGAAAATAAGCAAAAATTAATTTTTCAGGTGAATTTTCCAAAAAAACTTTAAACTTTAATATCTCGGTAAATACTGGGTTTTTCGAGAAAATAAGCAAAATCTGTGATCACTTATTTTTTTGGCCAAAAATCAATTTTTCAGGGGAATTTTCCAAAAAAACTTTAAACCTTAATATCTCGGTAAATACTGCGTTTTTCGAGAAAATAAGCAAAATCTGTGATCACTTATTTTTTTGGCCAAAAATCAATTTTTCAGAGGAATTTTCCAAAAAAACTTTAAACCTTAATATCTCGGTAAATACTGGGTTTTTCGAGAAAATAAGCAAAATCTGTGATCACTTATATTTTTGGCCAAAAATCAATTTTTCAGGGGAATTTTCCAAAAAAACTTTAAACCTTAATATCTCGGTAAATACTGCGTTTTTTCGAGAAAATAAGCAAAATCTGTGATCACCTCAAAAGTGAATCTGAGCCGATCCGTAGAGAATATTTCTGGGCGTTACAAACATATGCACAAACCCAATATACCCTCCCCACTATGGCGGTGTAGGGTATAATTACCTAATATCAGTATAAAGTCAATATTGTTGATTTAAAAGCAATTTTGGTTAATTCAATATTTAAATCGTATTGACTTAACATGAAATTCTGTTCAATGTTGATACAAGTGGATCGCACAGCCATTTCAACATAAACTTTTATATTTTTTTAAATGTTTGAAAGTTTTTTTTTATCTTGACTATCATATTGATTTAAAAGTATTATTAGTTAATTCAAATAGTCAAATCGTGTTGACTCAACACGAAATTCATGTTGATTTAACACTTAAAAATATTGATTCAACTGCATCGCACAGTTATTTCAACATAAAATTTCATATTGTTTTAATATGTTTGCATGTTATTTCAACATGATGTAGCGTACATATCATAATAAAATACATTATACCAGAAATAGCTCAATTAATAACAACACTTGAAATTAGGTCACATAATTATAAAATGATAAACTATTTCAAAATGTAAAATTTATTAATCATTAAAATTCAAAATGTAAGAAATTTGATGACGGAGAAATATATTAAGCAATAATTGAAAACAGTTGTCTGTCTAACAAAGACATAATGTTTGTCATAATAATAATTGTAACAAATTATTTTAGTATAAATACCGTCACAATAATGTAACGGGTGGTTAAATTTCAAGGGCCGATGTTGATTTTAAATAAAACACAAACTATTTAGGAAATTATTGTAATTTTATTTTATTATGATATATTGGTATTACTCAATTATGTATGGAACAAAATATCGGTCAAATGGGCGCCGCGACCACGGCGGCACACCTCCATCCGATGGTCCAAATTTTCGATGACCCTGAGGCATAATGGAGGTTCTATGCCGTTAATGTGCCGAATTATCTCATTCCTTAGCTCTTGAATTGTTGCTGGCTTATCGACGTACACCTTTTCTTTCAAATAACCCCAAAGAAAAAAGTCCAACGGTGTCAAATCACATGATCTTGGCGGCCAATTGACATCGCCATTATGTGAGATAACACGGCCATTGAATTTGTTGCGCAAAAGAGCCATTGTTTCGTTAGCTGTGTGGCAAGTGGCATCGTCCTGCTGAAACCACATATCGTCCACATCCATATCTTCCAATTCGGGCCATAAAAAGTTCGTTATCATCTCTCATCTAGCGAACACCATTCACAGTAACTGCCTGACCGGTCTCATTTTGGAAAAAATACGGCCCGATGATGCCGCCAGCCCATAAACCGCACCAAACAGTCACTCTTTGTGGGTGCATTGGTTTTTCGACAATCACTCTTGGATTCTCATTCGCCCAAATGCGTCAATTCTGTTTATTGACGAATCCACTGAGGTGAAAATGTGCCTCATCACTGAAGATGATTTTCTTCGAAAATTGATCATCCACTGTTGCCATTTCTTGCCACCATTCTGCCCATTCACGACGTTTGGAATGGTCAAGAGGCTTTAGTTCTTGAGCCAATTGCACCTTGTAAGCGTGTAAATGCGTCTTTATGCATAATGTTCAGCAACGACGAGCGTGAAAGGTGCAATTGTTGGGCACGACGACGAGTTGAGGTGGACCGCTCTTCAGCCACACTATCGCGAACAGCAGCAATATTTTCTGCAGTACGAGCTGTACGAGCATGTACTGGTGTTCTCACATCTTCTACAGACCCGGTTTGCTCGAATTTTTCCACGATTTTTACGATTGTACGCACATTTGGACGATCAAATTGACCAAAAAAATCACGAAGTGCACGATGTGCATTTTGATTTGAACGCCCATTTTCATAATAAGTCTGGATAACTTTAACACGTTGTTGGATTGTGTATCTCTCCATGGTTCAAATTGAGTAAGTCTGAAATAGAGAAATGTCAAATAAAATTCGGAAAAAAGCTTGGCGTTTAGGTGTGGTTCACAGTCAACATCGGCCCTTACAATTTAACCACCCTTTACATGAAACAGAATCAATTTATTTTTTTCATTCTCAACATTCTGACTGAGCACCTTAACAGTGCACGGATGAATTCAAACTGCTGCGATCAGACGCAGCATACAAAACAAACTGAAACTAATTTTTAAATAATAAATACATATTTTAAATCAATATAGTGATCCTGCCAAACAATAGTAATAGTACTTAATATTCTGATACATGTCTGAGTCACTGGAAGATAGTCCTTCGAAGGAGGATATCGACAACATATATCAAAATTACGAAGAGTACATGCCTGAGGGAGGTACTGAAAACTACCCAAAGTACAAGCCAACACCAAAATCATTTGATTCGAAAGCGATACCAATTGAGGAATATGGAAGCAAAGTCTGTGAAAATAAACCAGAGAAGACCCAAACAATATTGAAGAAAAAAAGGGGCGGAAAGAAATTAAGATTAAAAAAAAACTGGTGCGTCTGATGCGACTTTCGTGTGGAGAAAAAAGAGAGAAGGCTTTACATGAAGTTGAAAAACATGAATTAAAAACTATACAATTATACATATGTATGTATGTATATAAAATTTTTCCAACGATCACAAACGTCTAAAAAAACGAAAGTGGAAAATTGATAATAAAATTTTAATAACATTTAATAGAGGTATGTAACATGTCAGACTTATCAATATTGTTACGTTTTTTACCTTTTAAAAATGGTGGTTTATTTCCTTTATATAACGACTCTTTATTTATTTAAATGTACACAAAAACAATTAAAGATGAACGTTAGGGGTATAACGTTTTTGTAACATATATCGTGCATGGCCGTACGTAGTGAGAAATGGCAAAAAAAAAATAATAACTGTGGTTTTAGTTTTTCATTTTATTAAAAAAAAACCCCACCGACCAAGATTAAAAGTTCTGTCCTATGTTCGGGTTTGCATATAAAAGTTAAAAGTGTCAGAATAGCTCTGGAATTCCAGCGGGCATTACAGAGTGCTGGTAATGCACGGAATTTGATAAAAGGAAATAAGTTATTTTTCTCATAATATTTGAATACTTGTCCTAGTTCGTACAAATACTGCATGTCATCACGCCACTTGATACTGTGTTTTTCCAATATGATATCGCTTTGCTCGAAGTCTTGTTTAAGATTTTCGTATTCGGTAATCAATTCTGTAAAAATATCGTATGAAATATTTGGTGATGTTGATTTTGCAACAAACATTTCATTCATGACATGCTTTAGAATCAAATCTAAAACATGATATTGACAACCAACATATTGCGGAGGTGAAAAAGATGTTTCCAATAAAATGCAAAACTAAAAACGCAGTTATTATTTTTTTGGCATGACATTTATAGAAAAGAACACACTACACTTTAGCAGTGTTGACATTTTTTTTTTCAGAAAAGAACACAAACAAAAAAATAAAAAAAGGTGCGAAATGGGAAAAACGTGTAACATTTTTGCCAGAAAAGAAAACGCCATAAGAGAGATATTGACATAGATCTTTTTGGGTAAGATGAGAAATTTATATTTATTTAATTAAAATATATTCAGTCGAGGAAAAGTGTGTTGCAAATTGTTCTAGATATTTGCAAATATATCAGAAATTACAGATTTATTTCCCTTTTATTCCAAATTCCCAAACAACAGTGCATCAAATTTTTCTGGAATCGCCGTTGACGTAAATGAAAAAATTGTTATATAAAAATGTTAGCTATATGCCAAGTTTACCAAGTAGATTAAACATACTTTTAAGTTTTCCCAAAAAAATAATACTATTAAATCTCTAGTTGAAATATTAATAGAGTAAAAACTACTACTTTTGCACTTGTTACAAAACTTGATATGGCTTTGATTTTCTACAAATTTACTTAATTATTAAACCCTCTACTAAAATTAAGTTTTTAAATTTCTAATTTCAATTAAAGTGGGCAAGGGAGTATTTATAAGTATGTATGTATATGGAAATAACTATTTGTAAATGTGAAAGTATTTTTGTTGGCGTGTGTGTGGCAGTAATTATTCAGGTATTAAATTATATATCCTTTTGTTTCATTCATCCATTATTACGCTTATTCATTCAGATAAAATACCACACACAATATGACCACAAACATTTCTACTCATTTTTGCCAATTTAACTATTCTAGTTAACTTTTAGGCAAATTTGTTTTCATTGAATTTTAAGAATACTTTTCTTTTCGTTGTTTTTTTTATATTTTGGGTATAAACGTGTCATTTTTTGCTAACAAACAAACGAACAAACACATACTATGGTTATTTGCTTACATTGGAAACAACTACTGCTTTAAACTGACAAGTATTATATGTATTATGGCCAGCTCTTTTCCTTTTTCCTGGTGTTAAAATCGACCTTTTTCAGCCTTTTATATTTTGATAGTTTAAAGTTACACATGCAGATAAATGTAAATGTATGCGGATGAGTGTGTTTTTTTTTGTAAGCAGTATGTCACATGTGTGTTTACATTTTTGTGTATGTGGTTATAAAACATATCCTTTTTATCAACACCTCTCTCTACCTTTTAGTTGAGGTAATCTTAGATTACTTTAATCGTTTGTGATATAAATGAAAAGAGGCCTACTTATAACCCGTTCTTCTACAAGAACTTTATTTGTCAACAGGGGCATTTTGGAATAACATGGAATTTATGATATTTTCTCTTGTTGACATATCAGTAGTAGAAGCTTGGGCAATTGTAATATTAAAAATTCATTATGAGACTGATGGATCTGCAAAAGTTATTTTGCAAAATTCATCATAATTTCGGTCACCTAATCGTGTTTTTAAAACCGCTAATAAGAATTTGAATAAATTTGAGCCGACTGGCTCGTTAGATAATGTGCCAACACCAATGCTTATTCGATCATATAGTTTAAGTGAAAATATCATAGCAGTGCGCCGCAGTGTTAAGAAAGATCCGCATTTGTCAATTTCCCGGTATTCTCAACAATTGTGACCTTCCACATGGCGAATTTCTCTTAAGGATTTGATTTTGAAGCTTTATAAGATGTAACTGGTGCATAAATTGAAGCTGGCCAAATTGTCACTTCTTCACCGATTCGCTAAATTCATTTAAAAACAAATGGCTGATTTTTCATGTTGAATGTGATATTGTGTCCACCAGAACCTTATTGCAGATACAATTTATAATTTTTTCAATTTACACTTATCAAATTATATTTTTTGCAAAGCGATAAGTGTTTCTGTTCCACAATATTCTTTGCAAATCTCATTTCGCACTTGATGAAATCCCAAATGTGTCTCTCACACGTCGTTCTCAAGCGTTGGGCATCTCTGTGACGTTGTTGTGGGGAATTTTGCGAAAAGATCTTGACCTACATCCTTACAAGATCAAATTGACGCAAGAACTGAAGCCGCTTGACCACCAGAAGTCCCGAATGTTCGTGAATTGGGCCGAGCAACAACTTGAAAAAATTTTTTTTAATACTTTTTTTTTTATTATTTATTGAATCTGCCTTATTTCCTTAGGCCTAACAATAAGTATTAAAATCTTAAAACTAAAATAAATCTAATTACTCTCTAACAGAGCATTCATTTCTTATTGGCCGTTAAGCTATACGAAGCCTCGACTCCGTCTGGCTCTGAGCTAGAATCCGCTTGCTAGATTCGGGTTTTCATCGAAAAATCATCTTCAGCGATGAGGCTCATTTCTGGCAAAATATGCGTTATTGGTCAGACAGCAATCCACACGTACTCCATTAATCATCATTTCATTCCGAAAAAATCACGGTTTGGTGCGGTTTATGGGCAGGCGGCGCATTGGTCCGTACTTCTTCCCTGATGATCAAGACCGGCACGTTACTGTGAATGGGTATCGCTACCGTTCAATGATAACAAAATATTTTTGGCCCCAATTGGATGATATGGACTTGGAGGACATGTGGTTCCAACAGGCCGGCGCCACAAGCCACACAACGAATGTCACAATCAATTTATTGGAAACCAAGTTTGGAGAACGTGTTATCTCACCAAATGGTCCAGTCGATTGGCCGCCTGTGGGGCTACGTCAAGTCTATGGCCTATGCCAACAAGCCAGCGACGATTGATGAACTTCGTACGAATATTGAACGTGAAATTGCAGCAATATCGGTCGATTTATGCTTGAAAACCATCTAAAATTGGGTTCAGCGTCTGGACTTCTGCAAGCGCGCCCGTGTTGGCCATGCATCAAATGTACAGGAATAAAGAATTTCATTGATGTTCAAAACCGTTTTTGTTTTATTTAAAAAAAAAACTTTTGTAGCGCTCTTATTGAAAAAACCCGATAGTAGCAGAAAAATATCACCAGCTTTATAAACAAATAGTAGCGCCAAAAAACGCCTGTGTCTACTACCTACTACTCATAACCAGGTTCCTTGATATTTTATTTAATACAAAGCTCTTTTCATTTGAATAGAAGGATTAAGGCAACCTTTTATAACAAACATGCAGAAAATACTGTCAAATGCCACATTAATTAATACTCATTTCTATGTGTATCTATCTCAACATAATGTGGGTGTTTTTCACGTGTAACCTGAAGAAAAGAACATGTTTTTAAAAATTTAATTTAATACTCAAATAGTTGGCTAAAAACTAATACGCAATTTGAATAATTTACTAATAAGTAAAGGTAACTTTTTGGTGAAGGTGTAAAACCAATACTTTGTTATAGGGTTTGTGAACTATAACAGATGGGATTCTTAGAGAATTTAAGACTGTATGAAGAGAAATTTAAAGCCTAAGAGGAAATTTTTCAATATTAATTTATTGTTTAAAGTGACACATTTTTACAAATAGATATTCTTCTTTCCTCATTATTCCTTCGATTTTTTGCAATGGTTCGAGGTGACCCAACCCTGTATTATGACGTTTCTCCCATCATGCTTCATTGTATCCTTTACAGGGTGTCTTTTAAGTCTATGGGCTGTTCGCTGCCACCAATATTGTATACCTTCGCATTGAAAACAATTAAATTTATATTCGTCTGATCAGATTACACGTTTCCAGTCATCTACTGTCCAATTTCTGTCATCTCTATCAATTTTAACCTTGCCTTAACATTTTTTTTTATCGACAATGTAGGTTTTCATTTGTTTACTGCTGTGATGTAACCAATATCGCGGAGTTCTGTCCGTCGACTAATGGATTTGCCTCTTACTATTGAAGCATCTTTTGGTGTTAAACACTAGGGCGGCCCGATTATCGTTCACAACACTAAAAAGCAGATAAGTGTTGTGAATCGTAATCGCAGTTTACAAGATACAACATCAAAATACTTAGTGTTGTGAACGGTAATCGGGACCTTAATTTGTGTTACCATAAGTCCTGATTTGTTGTTGATTAGGAACAATCAAACGTCTTTTTTGAACTTTTATGACCACGGAATGATTTACTTTAAGTGGTTTCGTTATTACTCGCATAGAAAAGCTATCTTTTGTCATTGTTAGAATATTATCCTCAATTAGAGTTTCTTAATTTTTTGTAATAATTTGTATAATAATTTTACTTGCGTTGGATAATTTGCAAAAAGTGTTTACCAAATGCAAATAAATTAATATCAAATTAAGGATTGTTTATTGTCAAAAACCAAGCAACCACATACAAATTTAGCGGTTAATCTTGATATATTTATGCAAATATAAAGTGTTTTTTTTTTAGATGTATAGAACTTTAAGTTGGCAACACTTTTTTAACTGGCGGCCATTTTGTCAGCAGTTAAGTGATTCATATTTAGTTTGGTTTGGTATTTCTGAACAACGGTTCCAAATTGTGTAAATTTATTTTGAAAATCATGGCTCTGTGTTTTTTTTTAGATGTATAGCACTCTGAAATTTAATAAAACAAAGGTGATTTTTTTAAATTGACATAAAATTTACTTTATACGAAAGATAATCTTGTGGCATTATAATTTATATATGACTTTTGGCATATGACCATCATGGCCGGCTCGGACGTATGTTATCTATGCATCCATAAGATGATTATTACGACAAGAAATTTTTTGTTGAATTTCCGAACAATGGGAGCCTTTGACATATTAATTTACATTAAATGATTTTGAGGCTCAATTCAAAAACTAAAACTTAAGATGCAGTTAATCAAGATTTCAAAGTCGTTGGAAGTTAACCCATCTATTTCTTCTATTCATGAAATAATAAATGTAGTTATTTTGAAAATGTAATCAAAGGATGCTCTCTTTGCAAATAACCCGATACTTCATAAATAAGAATACTTTAGATAATCGCGACAATTAACGCAAATAATATTCTTAAAGATTCAGAAGTAACCGTCTAACTATATATTTAAACAAATACATACAGACAAATCCCAAATGAAGATAATTTACAGGAAACATTTTATTATGAAACGAGCTCTTTACAAGAAAAAGAAGTTTAATTTTCTTTGATCCAGATGCATTAAAATAAAATTGTTAGCGTTAGAGCTTTGATAACTTTCTTCCTGGACCACTAGTTGCCTATCGTTTATCTGGTAGCATTTTGCAGTTTTATAGCATTTATAATATCACTAGAAATTAGATAATGATTCTTTGAAGAAGTCTTACACCGCAATAAATCAATAGCAATCGAGTATAATATTGTTTAAACATTCGTTATATAAGGTAATATTAAATATGTTGCCATAAGATATATCGAATTTTCGATAAAGTAAGTTTGTGTTAAAGTTTTATTATTATTAAAAATGGTACCGTGGAGGTCTAAAAGTACCTTTTATTTATATAGTTGGTATGAAATCCAAAAACTCATTTTCCATCACTGGCGTAGACTAGTGATTTCAAACATTATTCATTTGACAGGTCACAAAATGGCCGGCAGTTAAATAAGTGTTGCTAACTTAAAGTTTTATACGCATTTTATACATTTTATACGCAAGCTATATTCCAAAAGATAAAATAGAGTACAAGCAAGTTTTGTTAATTTCCTGAAAATTATATTTTTTTTTTCTTGTGTTGTAAATTATTTTGTTTAGCATTTAACTGAAGATAAATGATAAAAACATTTTTAAGTTTTTGTTATTCGTTTTATTTTTAGGCAATAAAACAAGGCACATACTTGTACATATTCGTTTGTGCTGCTCACTGTAACTAGTAGTTTCTAATGCAAAGAATAAATATTGTTGTACATGATCAGCGTAATCATTTTAACATTTTTTTTACAAAATGTTTAACCATAGTTGGTAATATTGCAGTTCAAATGATTATAACAAAAATTTTGAATTGTGACCCTTTTGTATTTAGATTGCGATATGATTTTGCAGCAATTGAGTATTTATAGCAATCATTTGTATGATATAAATATATTTAATGGTAACTTATATTTATATAAAGAATACCTATATAAATTATATATAAAACATTATATTCAAATGTTATACAAAAAACTTACAATTACATAGAATTCATGATTTATAGACAAACATTTTTAAAGTACTTAAACTAAATACTCGTTCCCATTAATCTGTTGAATGCATTCCATTGAAAAGTTATTGCCACAAATCGCTAAAGTTAATATTTTTCTATAAAGTTTATCCTTTTAACTATATACTTGATAAAACTATTTTTCCCTAGCTCTCGCTTTAACTTGCACTGATTGCATTTTTCAAGTTGAGTTGATTATTCTACAGATTTTTTCCAAACGTTTTCTCTCCTGATTTTATGTTTGTCTATCTGTGCGTTTGTTTATATGTGTTTAGTTTAAATGCCATAGTTTGCATGTCTCTTAACCAAGTTAACATGTACGTGCCGGTATTGTCAATAAACGGATTTGCAGTGAAGAACAATTTTTCTTTTTCTTTTCTTTAAAGTTTACATTTTTTTATATCTTTATTTTAAGAATGAAACAGAGATTGCAAGTAAAATGGTGGAAAAAAATAAAAAAAAAAAAATAATTTAGAAATGTTTATTTCAATTAAGGAAAATATTTTAAATTACTCAGTTTCGCATTGTTTATTCTTGAATTGAAATAGCAACAGGATTTTAAAGTTATAATTTTGCATAGTTAAAAGGAGCGAAAATAAAACGCCATTACTATGCGAAATGTTAGAATTCTAGACAAAACTTTCATTACCAAGTAATACATTAAAAAAGTTATATTAAAGGAAAACAAACATCCTGACCTTAAAATTTTTAATAAAATCTACAATTCGGCTTTTAACGACTTAGAAACTTGATATAGTTCTAGATATAACGTAATAACAATTTATGTTAATTTTTGTTTAAATTGCTGCAAGGACTCGTTTTGCTGTCATATATCCTTTTTCTTAAAAGCGCAAAATACGCTCTGAAAACCATCCAATTGTCAAAATTTTTATTTTTCTTCAGTACAAACTAAAAAAACTCCATATCGACACAAGGACATTCACACCTGTCGTACATCCTGAATCTTAAATTTTGAAATTTCTGTTTTTTTCTTCATCCAAGTTATTACGACATATTTCACTAGATAGGTTGCTAAAAAATGTTTTTTTTTCTCTTTTTATTATTATTAAAAATTTATTAAACTTACAGTGTCTGTATTAAAAAACAGCCAGTTTAACCATTTGGAATACTTCTTTTCAAACACACTTCGATTATATTTACTTGCAATCCAATAAGTGCTCATTTGAGAATTGAAAATATAAACTTTTTGACGTATGTATAATTTTTTAAAATTTCGTTTTTCAATATTGCGTTCTACAAATTTTTTTAAGACAGATATTTTATTATTTGGAGGTTTTGATAACCAGCACTCAACCAAATCAGAATTTTTAATTAAAGAACCCATTATAAAATAATTTACACGATTTTCGTTCAATTTAAATTAAATATTGTTAAAAAAATACAAGCAAAAAAAAAATTAAAAAAATTGAAAAAATCATTTTTGTATGTAGAATTTAGTTATAAACAATAAAAACAAAAAAAAATCAAAAAAAAAATTGTTTATATGAAAAGAACATGATTTACAAAAAAGGGCCGTAGGGACCTTTTCACACGGCCGTGAAGTTCAGAACTGTCACTCATCGGAGGGGTAAACACTGCACTTAAACAATTGACAAATTTAAATTGACTTTATTTTTTCACTTCTATTATTGTGAAAAGTAACGGTAATGACTGGTTTTAAGAATGTAAGGAATGACGGTGAAAGTAATAGAAATTTAAAGAAATAAATAATAAAATGTTATTGTTGTTAATCAAGATTTTTGTTTTGAAATTTGACTGTTGTTGTAATTTATTTATTTTTTTTTAACCTGTTGCCAATTTAGCACTTTTCTGTTAGTAATATAATTAAAAAAACATTAATTAACCATTAATTATTACTTCAAGAGTTTGTTTCAAATTCTTTTAAATTTTTTTATTTTGTTTATTCAAATCATTAAAGAAAATTAAATTTTTGACTTTTACATACTACACAAATCCCAAATTGTACATGCATTAATATATTAACAAATACATATTTATTTATATTTAAAATATAAAAAAATAAAACAAAATAACAAATTAATGAAAAAACACAAAAGTTAGGGCCTTTTCCGCAAACCATTTACAGTCGGGTCTCGATTATCCGCGATGGACGGGACCAGAAACATTACGGATAATCGATTTTCACGGTTAATCGAATTACAATTTTGATTATACAGTTTTTAAATATTTTTATTATTTAACAAGTGAACATTGGTGTATATTAAAAAAAATTAATTCTTCTTAAAACTTCGTATTTTTGAGCTAGCATTTTAAAACTCACATTATTATTGAATGCTCGTTAATTATTTTAACTTTATCTCTAATATTTAAAATGTTTCTTTATTTTTTACCACCGATAACGATGCCATACTAAATATATTTACATAGATCTAATCACCCGTACCTCTCAAATTTCAAAATAATACTAATCACTTTTAAATGCTTCTGACTCATCGTATGCAAACAAGGGAATTCCCCGTTTTCATGTTTATTATATTGTATGTATGAATTTAAAGTTAGGATAATAGAGGTAATCACGGTTAATCGAAGCAAACAATTTGAAAACATTGCAAACAATAGACTGATATTTTTTAATCACGGTTAATCGAATCACGGATAATCGAGGCCCGACTGTAATTTAAAATTACCGAACCATGATTTTAGACATTTCTAAAACAAAATTGTTGTAGGTAAAACGGACAAGTTCTGGTTAAAGATTCTAGAAGCAAAAGGTATAAGCATAAAAATAAAAAATATTACGAATATCCGTTAATACTTTTTTGATTTTTAAGCTAACAACACAAATAAAACTAGTATTTCAAAGTTTTACAAAGTACATACATATAATCGAAATATTTAACCTCAATAATATTTTTTGCTTATTGGAAATGTTTTGAGTAATTAAACAAAATAAAATAGTTATTGATATCTCGAAAAATGAATTTTTGACAACTATTTTTGTAAACCTAAAATATTTTTTTGTTTTTTAATTTTATTTATATTGAAAAATACTTGACTTTAGCGACCCCTAGTGACGAGAAAAGATGTTATATCAGCATGTTCGTTCTTATACGAATGAGTTAACTAAGTACCTTTAAAAAATACTAATTTCATTTACAATGGTGATAACTTTTTTTTTTTATTTTTGTGTATTTTATAAAGTACTGTGCGCCGTGTTGTTCCTCTCTTAATGATTTATTTTAAACAAACATTCACCTCTAGACTTCTGGACAATGAATACTTATTAGACAAAAAACTAAACAGAAAAATCAGTTTTCTTTTGCAAAAAACAAACGTAAGCAAAATAACCATATAATAGTTATACATTAAAGGCACCTTTATTATGTATAAAAATTTGTCTTTGTTTTTGTTAATATGTACTCGTACATCCCTGGACCTTTTTTGCTTTTAAGACAAAAAACAAAACATCCTTAACATTATGCAAATATTATTATTTTTCTTGTAGTTTTTTCTTATTTCCTGTATAAATATAATCTTGTATGTAAATATGTCGTTGCTGGGGAAAACACACGGTTCTTATTAACCGTAAAGACAACTGCACAATGTAATAAGTAAAGTCTTACATTAATAATACCCGAAAATACTACGTACCACTGCCTATATATTTGAATATATATTACCCAGCAAAAAGTAATGCTGAAGAAAAAACTTGTTATGGAATTGCAATTTCTAAAAAAGTAAAAATAGAATACTATTAAATTACTACTAATTACCGTTTGCATTACTTAGAAGTAGTCAAATAATAACAGGTAATAACTACCTGTTATAAATAGTGATTTTTTAAGAGCTTTCAGATTTCATTACAATAAAAACACGTAAAATTAAGTGAAGTGTATAAAATTCAATGCTTAAAGATGATTTCATTAATATATTGAACGTGTTTACGCCTCGAATGCTTCATACGTTGGGTCTAATTTCGGTATAATCTCTGCAACATATCGGCCGATTTCGGACCAATAAAATCTTCAATATTAGATTCCAGTGCATCAACAGTTGCGAGCTTGTCCCTATAGAATCGAAAGATCTAGGCGGTCAATTAAACTGTTCATTTTACTCGCCTCTCAATTGGGCCACTGTTTTGTAATGCTGTGTGGCATGTGGCATCGTCTTGTTGAAACCACATATCAGCCAAGTACAGCTCTTATATTTTGAGCAAAATAAAATCATCGCAAGGTAGCGTTCACTATTCACAGCAACGTTCTTTCGTCTTTCACTGATGCCACCAGCCCATAATCCACACCAAACGTTGCGTATTTCGGGTTGAAATGGTAGTTCTTGCAATGCTTGTAGCTACTCTTCACACCAAATACGAGAATTTAGCTTGTTTACGTATCCATTCAACGATAAATAAAACTGGCTATAAAAAGCAGGAAGTATCGTGCACTTTCTTCACCTAGCATGAATTTTAATAATTCAATTCAATGTAAGTCGATTCATGGTTGAATTATTGACCAAACTAAACATGTTTAACCGTAATATGTTACACAGCTAAGCTACCAAAAACAGTCTTGCCAAAAGAAAAATTGCTAAAAAAAAAAGCGCCCTTTTATAACAGCTATTTACAAGGCATTTGCATGAGCACATTTTGTATTTATTGATTAAGATTTCACTGTTATTTGAAACTTGTTTTAGTATTATTAAAGAAGTGAGTGACATTTTTAAAATCAGTTTTGGCAAGTACTTGACATAATTACCGTTCTCAAATAATGAGTGAGTAATGTTTCAAAATAGTACGATTTTATTTGATCAAGCTAGTTTTTGCTGTATTATAGGTAGGCACTGATATTAACCGCTTACAAAAAGAAGCAGTGAAGTAAAACTTCTCATATTGAAACATAATTTTTCTTTAAATTAAAGTAAAACGCAAATGTGCCCATGTTTTTTTTTTTACTTTAATATAATTTAGCACGCGATATATTTTTTTCAGTCACGTTTGTAATAAGGATTAGTTCTAATAATTTAAATAAAATCATCGTATTTGTTATTTAATAGTTCGATATTCTTCTTATAAAGTGTTTCAAGTGCCTTAAATCTATATATTATCCCAATGGCACAGCATTATTCTATACTATTTTCCCCAATGTTTGCTTTCAGGTACAAACCTCAAATTTCCCATTTTCTTTAACATAATTTTTCTTTACATCGCGCAATTTATTTTTCAAACGCGTTATTGGCAACTTTAATAACTATTCATGGTATCTTCTCAGCTACTTTATAGAGAAATTCTTGAATGCTAGTTTAAAAAATGTTTGCTTTTCTTTCATGTACTTTTTTAAATATACGATAGCAAACGCGACACATTTTAAAAATCAAAATAAAATGTTTAGAGTAATTATTACATGGAATAACTTAATTGCAGTTAATACCACTGCATTGTATTTGATATAAAAATTTTCACTGTAATTTCGATAAAAGAACGCGACATTTGGACATGAACAACACAGAGTAATTATTTTTTTTTTACAGTTTCTTAGGAGTATCGATTTACACACGTCTCCATAAAGTAAGTAAAATTAGCTGATCAATATTTATTAAATAGTGTAAGTGCTAACTTTGCAACAAGAATATCTAGAACTAGTATTATTAACTACGAAAACTATTATTGTAAACTGGGAAATGCTACAACTTTTGTAGACAAAACTTAAGCAACACCAAGTTTTTATGTATAAAATCAAACTTTTTGCAGTGCCTTTGTTATCATTGTATTTATCTGAATTTGATTTTTTTATATTTATTTTACTCGTTATAAAATTAAAATTATCTTATTTGCAAATAGCAATATATGTACATTTTTTTTGTATTATAAAGGAAATTATATTTTTGGTAACATTTGCATTTGTACACGTTTGTACACGTTTGTACAGTGAATGACAATAAATTCTAAACATGTAGAAAAATGAAAATAAAATTAATGACTCCATTTACATAATGAAATATAATATAGATAATATATATTTACAATTATCTATAAGTTGACTGGATTAAACGGTGTCCTGTCAACTTGAAGCAGAAATCGTAGCCTATTTCTGTATTATAATCTAAATCCAAAATTAGGATATTTGGGTTAGTTTCCTGTCCTACCTTATTATATAAATTGTATAAATTTAAACCTGATTTCATTTATCTGGACCGAATTCCTTTCCATCGAGTTACAGCTGTTTAAATCAACTAAATATACAATTTCAATTTTATTTCAATTTAAATTTAACAGTTTGTAATGACTGGTATCAACATGCAGCATTTTTATCAGCATACAATATGATTGTTTGAACATGAACATTTGCATTAGCAGAAGCTTCTATTTCTAAACATTGTGGATAACATGCTGTTATTAACAAAATTGTGGCAACATTAAATTTTAACGGCCATAGAAAGGAACTTTCTTTCCATTGTCTTCTCCAGGTTGCGCCGCAAATCACTAGAATATGGCGCTAGTGTATAAATAGAACAAACAGGGCCACTTAAAGTTGAGTTTATTGTCAGTCTTTGCTGAGTTAGCATTAAAGTGTAGTATTAGCGTTCTTAAACCATAATTTAGTTGTGTGTTAGAGTAAATTGTAAAAGAGCATTGAAAGACAAAATGATTATTTAAATTATTTTGTACATTTGAATAAATAAAAACTCGTTATATTTTTTAAGCTACTTGACGCTTTTATTTTGCAATTAAAAGGAATCCGTTTTATTTAAAGGAAATGAAGCAACGTTTTTAGAAAGTAACAACATGTTTTATTTATCTCGCCAGTTGATTATACTAATATTTTGTGCAGCCCATTAGTTCATCATTATAAATTCAGTTGAGGAATGAAGCTTTAAATCCTGTATGGTGAAAGAAACCTCCCTTGAAGTCGATATGCAATTGTGGAAATTTTTTTACAGTTTTGAAATCGTTGAAATTATCACAGCAATGGAAGTAAAACTAAGAGCAAATTGCTGGTATCTAATCCTACAATTCCCTAAGTTAAACTTCTAATTTTTTCGCTTGATAACAAATCGTTTCGTTTAGCTGATATATGGCTTCCAAATGGCGAAGAAACTCCTAATCAATTCAAGAATTTGTCTTTACTCTAACATACCTACGATGAGATCCATTCCTATAACATTAATTCATACTCCACTGTTGGCTAAACAATTTACCTGTTCGTTTTCTGAGTGGTATTAAGCACAACTTTGACTTATTCTTCTTCACTTGCATGCACTCAGATGTAACACAGTCCAATACAATTACCGAGCTTATTTCAAACAAATTTTTAGACCTCCTAATCTTTGCCTCAATTTATTTCTACATGTTACTAATATATTTCTGCCTTAATTGGTAATTTTAAAATTCACCAGTTAGATTTCGTCTGCGCACCATAATTGTTCAACTGCTTCATGCCAAGAAGTCCAATTGTATCTATTCTATCTGACAGACAATTCAAGGTGTATAAACGAGGATAATACAAATGTCAAATGTAGGACAGGGTATCATGGCTTCAGAGCGGGATATGTAAATGAGGCAACTTTATCATTTAAATTTCTTTATCTAATTCAACATTGTGTTCAAAAGACTAGTATCAGTAGTTCTAGATTTCAGAACTATTGACTACATCAGTTCAAGTGCACCCCTGATGGTTTTACTGGCAGTATAGGACATGCGATAATTCCAGTTCAAAACTTTTTAATAAAGTGAAAATATAACTTTTCCCAGGTTTTGTAAAATTTACTTTGTATTGTCACTTACAGTAGAAATATCAAAACATTTTATATATTTGTTATTTTTTCATAAATTTCTCATTTCCAACTAAGTGAATGAATAAGTGAATGCTCGAGTGTTTGTTTGTATGTACATATATAAAATTGTTTGATTTCCTTTATTAAAGTTTGGCTGTTTGTTGAGCAATGTGTTTTTTTGTTAGTATTTTGTTCTCTAACGGATATGATATGTGTATTAATATTCACACATACATATAAACCAACACATAACAGACTTATTTTCTTTATGTAAATGTCTATGTAGTATGTGTGTATGCCAATATATAGAAAAATTTATTCAACATATAACATTTCAATATTATAACAGTTTAATTTTTGTATTTTTCAATTTTTTTTTCTTTTCTTTTTATTTCCAGTTGACACCATGGGGAGCCTGGTGTATGTATATGTATGAATGTAAGTAATATAATATTATTTTATATAGTATGTGAGCATCTGTGTCTACGTATGTGTGAAATGCAAATCTATATATCGTCGTCGAAAGTACAAAAGTACGTATCAGCAAAAAAATAATAATCGAGTTTTTAATTGATTATTATACGTTAGATTATCTAACGTGTCTGTATCAGTTTTTGAGATTTTGGCGTTCAAAAATAGCGCTTATATTCGTAATTTAAAATAATGTATCAACATGTGCATTATTTTCTTAAGACAAATGAACGTATCATCAAACTTGGGGTAGGAAATGAAAATAAAATATGTATTTGAATTTTTAATTTTTTTTAAACAAGACTATTTTCGATTATTTTATTATTTGTTTGACCTTTATATCTTTATTTTTTTTTTCATTTATTCTAATATTTTGCTACAACAATGTATAGCATCTGTAGGAAAAATAATTTTTTTTTAAAATAAGAGTAAAAATATTTTTCAATATAACAGAATTGTCAGAATGAAAAATTTTTAATATTACAAAAAGCAAAAATATGAAAAAACAAGTAAGAGTGCTATATTCGGCTATGCCGAATCTGATATACCCTTCACCTTTGTTGTGGATGCATAATTATATTATAATAATTAATGATTCTTCCTGAGGATGTAGTTTTTAGAGACCAGTCTTTTAATAAGTCATTACCTCTCTTTATTATTAAACTGTTCAAGTAAGGAAGTATAGAATTACATTCTTTTTCTATAGTAAATTAAATGTTAGGATGAAATAAGTTAAATATCGTCAATATATATTCTATCTCACTTTCTGAAATTATACAAAACAAATCATCTACGTATTTAATAAAAATTTTTTGGTTTAAAGCCAATTTTTCAATACAAGTGTCAAGTACTTTTTCCATGACAATATCAGCAATAATTGGAAAAGCTGGTGATCCCATTCGATGACATATTTTTTGTTCATATCGTACATATATACATATATATATATATATATATATATATATATATTATTATATTGAAAATATCTGTTATCAAATATACAAAATTAGAGATAGATCTTTACTAATATTTGTATGTTGTTCTATTATATTCCATTTGTCATCTATAATATTTATAGCTAAGTCTACAGGTATACTAGGGAACAATGATACTACATCAAGTGATTTTCATTTTTTTTGTTAATTAATTTTATTTTCCCTGAAGATGCTACACATTTTTTTTTAGCGAAATATTGGAATAAATAAAAAAGGGTGATGTAGCTTAATTGGTTAGCGCATTTGATCATTAAGAATGAGTTGGTATTTGTAGCCCGGGTTCGATTCCCAGCCGCTGCCTTGATAATTATCAGTTTCTGATATTTATCACAGCGCCCTCCTTCGGTGGTATAGCATTGCAACACCACCGAAGTATGTAATATAATTAAATAAAGGCTAAGAACTCAAGCTTTAACATTAATGCGCCTACTCACCACCAGGGGCGCTGCAATTCTGCACTAAAAACTAACATAATGCGCAATTGCAGAGTTGTGATATAAAAAAAGCTTTCTTCTTTCACCACCTTTACTTCTTCAACTATCCCCTTTCCAAAGAAAGTAACGTAATTATATAAATGCATATAAATTGCCTAAGTGTTACTTCTCTTTTTTTTTAAAGAATAAAAATTTCAAAGCAGAAATGAACTTGAGTTTCATAGATAATATGTTGTGTATTATTAAAATTATAACATTATCACTCTTATTGTTAATATTTTAATAAAACTTCATTCTACTAATAATTTAAAAAAAAATAAAAATAAATGCTAATGGCTAAATTCCCAGTCTTTAGTTAGCTAATGGCAAAGGCATAACTGATGATTCTTTATTCGCAATGCTTAGTTTGCCATAAGTAATAGTTAGACAATAGTTAGCATTTAAGTTTACCAATGGTTAATTAATGACCGAGAATTTGGCCATTAGTCTTTCATTAAACTCAAAGCGTCAAACAAATCATGTCTTGACATATGTTTTTTTCACTTTGAATGCGTACGAATGTCGCAATTCGACATTGGAGAAATGCCCATATTTTATAATTTAACTTTTTCAGTTTTGTTAAAATATATTTACGATGATACGTTATTTTGTTTCAGAAAACACAAATACAAAAAAACGTAACATGTCTAAAATATTTGCAAATTATAGTTAGTATAGTTAGTAGTTTTGTTTTAATTCCATATTCCATGGATTGTTTCTATACCTAAAGTAGCTATTTTTTATTTTTTAAAATTTTTTGCTTCTACTGTTAAATTGAAAAAAGTGACGTTATGTACTTTTGAATTTTCGACGACGATATGTTGGTTTCTATATAAGGACGAATATCAACAGAATTTTACTTATAAATGTGCAATTTGACTTCAATCATATATAGAATTACTCAAGGATGCGAAGTTAAATTCGTCAGATAAATACATCCCACATCTCTGTTAACTACATTCCACACTCTGTTAAAAAAGTAGAATTTAAATAAATTGTGTCTTTTTTTTTATTAAAAAATCAATAATATTAATAACTTTATGTTTTTAATAAATTACATTAATTTAAAACTTTTAGACAAAATTATTGAATAAATCTATAAGTTTATTTTGCCATACTCAGGCTTATAGGCGGGACACTTAGGGTTCCTTCATATTAGGTGAAAGTTTGGAACAAGTAGACTTTTAAATAAAGATTTAGGTTAGGTTAATGATAAGTTCGCAAACAACAGTTGGTGGGCTTTTGGCCCTTTGTGATACCCTTCAAATTGTCAAATAATACTAGAAATCGGTCTGTCTAAACCAGACAATTTTGCCAATTTTGTGATTTTCCTTGCACCTCCTCTAGACAACATATGCAATACAGTTGTTATGTTGACAACGAGTACATTGCAGCATATGTCCAATCATACAGTTCCCAGTATGGCATTTGAAAATATAATCAAGTTCTAACAAGAGCTTCTTGGTATCAATTGGCATTCATAACAAGTGAGCAGACATTTGTATTTTATTATTATAAAGTTGAGAGCCTAGATTGATGCAATAATTTTCACGTAATCACCGAGTCTTTTCACGATGTATCGATAGTAGATATAATTTTCTGTATGAAAGATTAGTAGTTGGGTAGAAAACCAAGTGACTTTATTTATTAGTCAACTCTTGCTGGTATTCTGATTCTAAACTTTCTTTTAGCATTCAGTGCAGATATCATATCCTCTGCCCCATGATAGGAAGGCCTATTTTTTGTGGGATATCTTAGAACCAACAGAACACATGTGAATTATATGTATTTATCGATGGGAGGTATGTCCAGCGTTGTCTCCAGAATATCTTAAATAGTCAAACTTTTACGAAATTCTCTACAAATCTTGTTTACGCCAAAACAACACTTAGCGATTCTCTTTATTTGCCCAGCAATTCCATTTTTCCTCAGTGTATATAATGGAGAATGTGTTGCAATATACTTTCGCTTGTCAATATATTATAGCGTGCATAATAATAAGTCAAAGTTCTAAAAGAGTCTTAAATACTTATTTTCGATACAAACTAATCGTACACCTTTAAACTCCTTTCTCTTCTACTTTTTGAATTAATCTGAGTAACAAATCAAAACGATTTTGTTTCGGCTCAGAAAGTGTAATAACATTTTCCGATTCTCCAGCCAGTTTCAAGAGCTTTTCAGCTAAACAGATCTTAAAAAGTATTCCATTTACGATATGGTTCCACAAAATTGTAAATGTGACTATTCAGCCACAACCATTCTTGTTGTACCACTACTTTCAAAACTTTAAGTTTTAACCAGGGCCTAGACTTTTGAGTATATATGCACATTATTCTTATAGTGTCTGTGATGAAAACTAAACTATTTTTCCAGTATTTACAACAAAAACGATGACTATAGACTGCTCATCCTATATATTGTTGAGTGTACCACCTGTGTGGACTATCGAGCTATAGACCGTTGAGACAAAACTTCTAAAGAGTATCAATATATATGTTACTAAAGATACTATCGACTGTCAAGGCTTTAGACTGTCCAGCTTATAAACTGTTTGGTTTCTTGCGAATTTGGTTTGGCTTTTCTACTAAAACTATAAATTTAGCAACAATAATATATAGGAAGGTATATTATTGTGATGCAAATCAGGTTATTGCTTACATTTAACTGATTACCATTCTTATTTGAAATGACTTTATAAATATATTTATTATATATACAAAAATATATAGAGTGCAAAGCCTAGAGACTGTATATAGACTTTCAAGACTCTAGATAAACTTTCTAGCTTACACGCAGAAAAAAGTGTATGTTTACCACAACTATTTTAAAATTTTTTTTTTTTAATACATTTTATTTATTTATTGAATCTTCAGATGTTGAAATGACGATAAGTTTTCGAATCTTAATACTAAAAGAAAATAATAAGTCCAGCCAGTGCTACACAAAATATTATGATACTACAAAAAATTTACATCCACTGATCCAGTCATCTGTTTTGCGCTTGAGTTAAAGCAAGGATATCCCTCCTTCTCAACCGAACATGGCCACTAAAGTTAAGGATGTCTCGTGCAAGTGGGTTTGGATGGTCTTCAAGTTTGAGGCATATTTTGTAAATTCGCCTTTCAGCAAAGGAATGCCTAGATCTTTGTGAATTCGAGAATTTTTAACGTACCATGGAGCTGCAGTAATTAGACGTAGAATTTTATTTTGACCCCTTAGAATTTTTTCAATGTTGGATGCTGAGGCAGTACCCCATAATTGAATTGCATAACACCAGATTGGCTTTAGAATTGCATTGTACAACAAATGAGACTTCCAAGTTAAACGACGATCGAGGTGGATTCCGAGGTATTTGACTTCATTGTGTTGCGGGATAATTTGGTTATTTATTCAGATGAACCAAAGCTCAAGCCAATTCTCTAGTTTATAAACATATTTCTGCAAATTCTGTGATGCTATTTGATGGTCCTTATGAACGCTAATAAAGGCTGTATCGTCTGCAAAAGTTGAAGTATGTATTAAAGGTCTGACGGCATGTCGGATTCATAAATCAAATATAAAGTAGGACCCAGTATTCTACCCTGGGGTACTCCTGCTTCAATTGGCTAAGCGGGGCTTAAAAAATCACCTTCTTTGATTGTGAATTTGCGACCATTTAAATAACTTTTCATAAGTTTGTTGGTGTTAGCAGGCAGAGCTAATTTTATTTTATGCATTAAACCTTCATGCCAGACTTTGTCGAACGCTTGGGAAACAACATTTCTAAAATTTTTTTTTAATATTTTTTAATATTGTTAAAAAACTTGTAAAAATCTTGACGTTGTTGTGGCAAACATGTACAACTATTTTTTTTCTCTGTGTGTATAGACAGTTAAAGCTTTAGTTTTTCGAGACCATACACTATGTATTATCGAGATAAAATACAAAATAGTGAGACTATTTTTGCGAAAATTTATTTAATTTTCTACTTAGACAATGAATTTAGAGACATTAACATATAGGAGATATAAATCAGGAAATTGCCTACATTTAACTCATCTCCTTCCTTATTTGAAATGAGTTTAACGTAATAAATATGTATATATTTAAGCCTCGTGTGTATTCATCTTACTTCTATTATAATATTTTTTTTTTTGTCGACCATGTGTTTGAGAAATAAATATTTCATTTTCAGTTAGGGAATAGTTTTCATATTATTATTGTAGTTATTTTATTTTACTTTTTTTCTGCTGCATTTTTTTATTCTTGGCTTCACATTTGTATACGTTTCTATTTCCTTAACACTTTGCTCATGTGATTTTTATTTATTTGAAGTTTTTGTCTTCTTAATACAATTCGAAATTTATGCATTTTCTTTTTTTATTCTGTCTGTCTCTACGTATCATTCTTATTATTTCCTGTATAAATCTTTTATAACAACACTTTTGTGTTTTAAGGAGACAGTAGCATAATTTTTTATTTGTTTAACGTCACAACACTTGTGAGTGTTTTTGAAATGTGTACCCTACATTTTGAAATAATTATTTGTTTTATATATTTATTTAATTTGTCTATGGAAATGAATTCCTTACAGACAGTTTACAAAATATTATTTAACATATGGGAATAAAATACATGTAGCAAATAATTAGGAGTTTAAGAAAACAATTATTAATTTTTTATTATGACATTAACATTTAAAGAAAAATCAATAAATCTGTACAACTGGTTAAACTGATTAAGCATTCTGCTTAGGGGATCAGCGTCAGCATAATTGGCTCTATAAAATTTCACACATAGAGGTGCAAAATTACGGAATAAACCTTGCGGAAGGTTGAAAGAGATTTCATTGATTAGAAAACCAGAGCATATATCACCATTAATAACATTCAGGATAAATGATATATTCAGCATAGTTCTACGACTTTAAGGAAGCTTAATAAGAGCAAGTCTAGCTGTACATGATGGTAATTAAATGGATTGAAATGGAGTCCATGTAGGCAAAATATCAGGAATTGTTTTTGCACAGATTCAATTGTATTGCTGTGAGTAATATAAATAGGGTCCTATATTATTGAACCGTATTCCAGTATCGGTCGAACAAGTGAAGTATATAAAGTTTTTGCAATATATGGATCATTAAATTCTTTTGCCCATCGTTTTATAAAGCCTAGTGTACATCTTGCTTTATTTATTAACGTAGAAATATGTGGAACGAAGCTCAGTTTAAGATCTAGACAATTTTGAACCATTTCCACTTGGTGGTTTCCCAGAGAAAAATTTGTTGAAATTGGATTGTGCCTTGCAAAGCGCATTACTTTACATTTTTTTTAAGTTATGTGCCATCAAGTTAAGCTTGCACCATTCATAAAAAGAATCCAAGTCGGTTTGGAGGCGTAAGTGATCAAATGGTTGGTTAAAGGCCAAGAAAATGTGTACGTCGTCTGCATATATTAAAATATTAGAGAATTTAATTACTTTAGGCCAGTCATTAATAAAAAGAGAAAATAACAGCGGCCCATGGTGACTCCCTTGTGGTACTCCAGAACAAACGTTAATTTTGTATGAAGACGTGTTATTAAAACGAACGGTTGTGTTCTATTCGACAGATAAGATTGTAACCACTGTACGCTAAGATCTGTAAATCCCAATTTTTGCAGTTTCTGTACGAGAAGTTAATGATTTATTTTGTCAAATGCTTTACTGAAATCGGTATATATAACAGCAGTTTCCATCCTTTGAATAAAGCCGCGGTTGATGACTGTTGTTAGATGCAGAAGATTAGTAGAAGTAGAGTTAGATTTGCTGCCTGATTTAAATAATGGAACAATATATGATTCCTTCCAGATTGCTGGAGGGGGATATTGTCAGGACCGGAACTATATGAGAACTTAAGATTTTTAATGCCATTTAGGACTGTAGAAACAAGAGACGGTAAGGATATTTATGTATATATTGATTTTCATCTAATATATATGGGTACTTGACTGTATCATCGTAATTTTTATTTGAGTAAGAAGTTGAAAAAAAGTCCGCAAATACATATATTACATATAAGTTTAACATTGTCAGATTCATTTTGTTTATAAGTACATTACATCAACCGCTTGTCTTTTTCTTTATGTTAACAAATTTGTAGAATGACTTTGGATCACGCTGCAAGTAATTTTTTATTTAATTAAATACTGTGAGTTACACACATTATTTATTTGTGTATATTTAGTCCGGATAACGGTGTAGTTCTGGTTGACGCTTATTTGTGTTTTATGTACATTTATTTTATTTTATTTTTTTAATTTTTATTTTCTTTTTAATTTTTATTACTTTTTTAATTTTTTGATTGCATGTTTTATGTATTTACTTTTTCTTAAATTTTTGTTTTTAATTTTTTTATGTTTTCCGAACAAGTTAAAATCATAACAACATAACATAAACAATGTTATCGGTGCTGAAAAACGCTTTGAAACTGTTTTTTCGCATTCAATCAGCTTTGCGCTCTGACCAGCTCGGCGCCCACTATGACCGCTTCGCGCTTGTTTGTACTAATTTGTATAGAACCAGTATTTACGCATTGGTTCTCGCAATAATAGTGAAAAGCCAATGTAAGCGGCAATCAGCTTAAATAAACGTTTATTAGTGTGTACATTGTGTAAAAAGAATTAGAAAAATGGAAATAAATTTTAATTTTTAATTTTTATTATATATGTACCTATATACATGTGTATGGCAGCATCGTTTTAAGCGGCAAAGTTAAACAAAATTCTACTTCTGCCGTCCGCGGCCGCACGCCGCTTACATTGACCTTCTACTATAAGCGGCATTCAACTATGAAAACACCGGAGCTGGGATGACAACTTTTGCCTTGTGTGTTTTGTTAATTTTCTAGAGACTACTGTTTTTCTTAATGAAAAATGGTTGAACTTTTTTCGGCAAATATTTGACCGTACTTTGTCCCATCAAATACTTATTAAAGTACTAACATATGAATATAACATCCCACGTAAATGGCAACCATGCACCATTAAGCAAACCAATTTTAGTTCGAACGCTTTCTCAATTAAAATCAGTCATACTAAATTGCAGTCTGTCTTTAAGTGCCTAAAAAAAACAGTTAAAGTGTTGTAATTCTTGAAAATACATAAAATATTAAACATCTTAATGCAATTTATTAAAATATCTAATAAAAGTTATAAAAAGTCAGCGCTAAAATATAGTTTTAATTAAAAAATCATTAAATAAAAAGAAGCATCAAGTTGCAATAATTCCAATGTTTTTGTATTTGCCGGCGTTTGATTGTTGTTTTGTTGTTTTTGATTTTTCTACACAACACACCGATTGTGTGTTTTGTGTATGTATGGATGTATGTATATCGCATGATGTCTTGCAATTAAATGTGTTGTTGTTGTTAATTAGTAGCTTTTACTTTTGCATATAAAAGAGCAAGAGTACATCAACACAAAATCTCAGTAGTAAAAGCAGAGCAAGTCAAAACATGAATTTGTGATGATTTTTGTTTACAAAAACAAAATACATAATTGTTTTTAGTGGAATGCAAGTTTTAAGCGTAGAGTTGTCGATTTTATAAATAGTGTAAATAAAACGGGTAAACGGTTTCGGCATTAATTTAACAAAACACCAAATAATATAAAGTTGTGATCAAACATAGAATAATAATATTGTTTGAGGTGAGTAAAATTAAAAATGTTTTATATAATTATTATTATTTTTATAATAAATTGTACCTATAGTAATCTAAGATTTTAAATAATTCACTTCATACCTATAATGTCTAAATAATAAGAAGGCTTAAACGACACCATTTCTAAACAATTTTTTCTAAAAATAATGTTTAGCTGATCCATTTACAGTAGCTTCAAACAAGACTCAATATGTTTTCTATATTTTTCTTATTTTTACAATAATTTCGATAGATACACAACAGTTTATTTGTGGGATTAATAGCTAAACAAATACTTTATTTGAAACAAATAGCAAATTAACTTAAAACCAATGCAATACAACGTAATTAGCCGAAACTAATTAATTAACCGAAACTAATTACATGTTATAACTTTGAGTTAAATAGATGATGTTTAGAAGTAGATCTTGGACAATAAACATTGCTGATGACGCCCTTGGCAGGGTAGAAAATGCCAATTGTCTAGAAAAATATAACTTTACTCTTTGAGTTATTAATTAAATGGACTCAAGCCGAAATAATAAGAAATTTTCTGTAATAATGAAATAAATTATTTAAAGCTTTGAAAACCAGGAAAAATTATGAATGAAATTTGGATTCAAGTTATCCACAGAAAAGTTAAACTAGAGACAGGATTTAGTAGGCGACAAACGAAAAAAAACGACACGGTTTGATCTGTCTTTAACCCTTTCAGACCTGACGCAAAACTACCAGAAATTTATAATATTTTTTTTATAATTTTTGGAATATGTGATCTCTACAGCGTATAAAATCATAATCAATGATTAGGTTTTATCATTTTTATATCCTTCAAGGATTTTCAGGACACGCACACTTGATGAATCTCGGTCGGTTTTCATTAATATTTTTAACTAAAACGCATTTTTATTGCATGAAACGATTACAATTAGTTTAAAATATTAAAATTTATCATTTGTTTAGTTAATATATGTGCACTTCATTATTTGTAAACGATTAATACTTTTGTAATTAAAGACTCTTACTTACTTCGACGACTCATTTTGTTAAAACTGAAATGTGACTGAGGAATTTCGCAATAATTCAAATAACGCTAAACCAAACAGAAGAGAAATGTGAGAAGCAAATATAAAAAGCAATCAGCACAATCGATTCATGTCATTATATTTCAAATTGTGTTAACAGAAGCAAAAATATTGAAACCGAAACCCACGCGCACAATCGATGCATCTCGGTCTGAAAGGGTTAATATGGTAAAGCAAAAGAAACCATTTTTGATTATTTGAAAAGTTTCAAATTTATTTATATGCTTCTGATAGTAGTCGTACAATTAGAAATAGGCTTTAGTAAGCTAGAATAAAAGTCAGTGGTCCTAGGTAGGTATTTTTATTGAGCAATGTTAAATGTTAAAAATCGATGTTAAAAATCGATTGTGTTAAGAAACATCTACACCGGGAGAATTTGGGAAATATGCATTGGTCAAATGAAACGAAAATCAATTTGTTTGGATGTGGTGGAAGAAAACCTTCGTTCGAAGATCACAAAATAAAGAATTTGACTTTGAGGAGGTTGATTAATGTTATGGGGATGTTTTCCGTCATCTGGTGATGGTTCAATTTATTGGATTTTTACTGTGAATCTCTTACAAATATTTTAAAATCAAATGCTTTGCCAGAGAAGAAATGCCGCTCCGATGGGAATTCATGCAGAACAATGTTACAGAGCATACAGCTACAAACTAGTTAAGTCTTAAAGTACGGTCAAATGGAATAACCACTAAATTAAATATTTTTGAACTCGTTTATTTATTTAAAAAAACTTGGTTTATTTAGAACAAGACACAAGAAATATTTAGTCTTATTTTATTTGATGCTGTTTGATCTTGTAAAAGTCTTGTAAGAGTAAACAACGTCAAGCAAATTTGTGCTAACACAAGTGGTTACGCTTTTTTAAGTAAATATTTGCCATGTGTTTAAGCAAAACATAAAATAGATTTCATTATCTCTAAATATTTTCAAAACTTGTGGGATCAATGAATTGTATATGCTATGAAGTGTTAAAAATTAATAATAAGTGAGACATGAAATTATTCTCATTAATTTTTTTAACCTCTTATTAATAGAATCAAATTTTTTTCTGCGGTAGTGGTAATATAATTTTGTTGTTCATGTTTTTCCTTTACCAGACTGAAGTATTTTAATTTGACACATACGAGTATAGTTTTTCATTATTAAAATCATTTAAGCGATAAGTAATATATTCTAAATGTTGAAAACCCTTTTACTTTTTGAAACTTTCTAGCTTTTTAAGATTGATATACCGAAGACAAGTGAGCTTCAAATATTCTGCTAAGTTAGCTTTATTACTCACATAAACTGCAGTTTCATCTATCAATGGTTTTTATTTAATTCTTTAAAGTCAGTGTTGGCAACTAAAACTAAAATTTACTTTATTTTATGATAGCATTATGCATTGCCGTTGATGAACTAGATCAAAGAACAAGGGGGGAGGGGTACTGTCAATTCAAACATCTACAATAACATGTGCATATTAAATTCGCCAGTTAAAAGCCTGGCAAGTAGACTGGTGGGTAACCAATGGTGTTGTAGCTAACATATGCACACAAGGGCTGCAGGATAATTAAACATGTACATATGCATGCGAGTCTGAACGTAAGTATGTATAAATTCGAGTATCTGCAAGTATGGTAAATATGTATATGTATAAGTATATACATAAATTTTTTTTACGAGCATGTGTATTTTATGATCAACGATAAAACACGTTCTCAATTACTATATATGCTTATTATTGTTGCTGTTGCTAGTTGCTGGATGTTGTTGTTGGAGCTGTCTGAATGTTTACATTTGAAAATGTTCTTGAAGAGATTAAGTTCATGAAAAGTCATTAAGAAACGAAATTAAAACTGTTTGTTTTAGGTGTCCTCTATGGAGAAACTTCTACGACACACCCCACATTTACGTACATATACTTAGGTAGAAACAATTAGTTTTTATTCGTATTTGTGAATAAAGATATTTATTAAAAGATAGTCAATATTTAAATAAAGTTTAATGTAGAAATTTTAAACCAAAGGTGTTAATATTTGCAGATAAATATTAGAAGTTTCTGTATACGTCAGAAAGTCTAAAGACAACTAAAAAGGTTAAATCCTTAATATTTTCGCTTTTAAGTTAATATTAAGAAGGTTTTTGAGAGAAAGACTTTGAACCATTAAATTTTGTATAAATTATTGGCCTAAAAAATTAGTTTATATTTAAAAATGCAAACATAGGTAGTCTATGGCATTGCACGTGATACACAAAGAAAAACATAAATTACCAAGTAATGTATATAAATTTTAATATAATGGTTTTTCTTGATTTATATATTAATTATTATATATTTCAAATTCATAACACTGAAATTATAATTGAATTAAAATTCCAGTCAGAGAGGTATTGACATTATTTTTTTATAATTTTGTTCCCTTTTTGTTCCTTAATAAATCTTAAAGAGATCTTCTATAAATTCAAAATTTTGTTAAACAAAATGTTTAAAAAATTTAAAATGGAGTTTTGAAACGACCTTAAAAAAAATCTACCATTTTTGAACACACCAGATAATAGGTAACATTATGCTACGTTAGAAACTCATATACAATTAAATAAGAATATATATAAAGTAAAAATAAGCTATTATACAAATATTTCTCAAAAATGTTTAATTTTTGTCTTGCATTTCTTATTCAAGTGGTCTGAAATACGTTTATTTTATGGGTAATTTTTAATAACTTTAAAATTTCACATTGCTTTTAGATTGTCTCACACATATCGTTTTTTATACTTTTATATCCTATTTGTTTTCTTTTTTAGGACGTTCAAATTTGTTTAATAAGGTTACAGTTCGAGGATTGTGACGGCGGCTCTATAAAGTGAAATTTGTTTGGCTTAAATTCAGACCAAATTAGTTTAGAAGTGTGCTTTGAATCATTGTATTGTATAAGTTTCTATAGGAGCGGTCTATTTTCTCGGGTATAGGATAGCATTTGATTTTACAATATTTCTACGTAATCCAAAGAGCACACTATTCCATTTTTTCAAAAAATTGGACAGCTACCAGGCAAAGAAAAGCTACCCCATATCATTAACGAACCTCGACCAAGCTTCATGGTTTTTTGAGTTCACTAGAGTCACATTCTTTATTTTATAACCTTTGAACGAAGATTTTGCCATTACAACAAAACGAATGTAACTTCATTTCATCAGACATAAGAACATTTCCCCAATTTTCCCGATGAAGATGTTTTTAGCTAACCTTATGTTGGCTTAATAAAAATATCTTCGTTGCACTATGAGCTTTTAGTGCCTTTTTTTAATTGTGCGACTGGTAACAGATGCACACAAATCAATTTTGAGCTCATCAAAAGACCAAAATTGGTTTCCTTTGCTTTTACGTATTAAACACTAATCAAACCGTGTCGGGTTTTTTCACTTACCACTTCCTGCTTCCTCCTACCTGTCTCTGGTTTTACTTTTCTGTATATTGCTTGCAAAAACCTCTGTTATGGAACACTCTATCACTAAACAAATTTCACTCATTAATTTTCCTTATTTTCCAAGCTATAAAATAATTTTTTTCAAATAAAGTTCAGTGCTTTGCAATAACCATTATTAACACTTTTCTAATAGTTTTAAAGCAGTTGAAAACATAAATGAACATGGTGTTACATATTATTTCTATAATTTTTCTATTGAAGAACCAAATTAAAAACATTCTTTATGTTATACGAGAAAATTAGAATTTTTCATAAAATTTAAATAGATTAATTTTGATTTAAATTTAAATTAATTTGGTTTCTTTTGCTTTAAAAGACTTATCAAACCATGTCATTATTTTACTTTTTTGCCCCCTTCCCTGCCTCTTGTTTCTTGTTTAACTTTTCCGCAAATAGCTTGAATTGAAATTTCACTCATGATTTTTCCTAAGTTTCGAAGCATTAAAAAAAAATTATTTTTTCTAATAAAGTGCAGCGCTTTGCAAGGCATTTTATTCTCACTTTTTGGGCTAAGGCTATTAAAAAAGACAAAAGGTTTTAAGTATTGTTTTAAATGAAATTCAATTCAATCTTAAATACAAAATTGAAATTTTCGTTCTTCTTTATTTTCCATAAAATTTACGCAATTAACTTATGACCCTTAAACAGATTAATACAAAGCTTATCAGTATAGATTGACACTAAGATCATCAGTAATTTGTCTATAATAGTTAATAAAGTTATTCGCTTTTAAGAGGTCTTTTTCGCATCATTGAAAAAGCGGATTCAAAGATCTCACAATTTTTGAAAATATTTCAAGAGATGTTGAGTTTTTGTAATATAAAAATTTTGTAAAATAAAAATTCAAGTGGTCTACCAGTGGTTTGAGTAATATTAATTAATAATAAAGATTTTACTCATACCAATCATAGATAACAAAAAGTTAAATTTTTTTACACACACAGAACGGAATGCCTTCAGAGGAATCGTTGAAACTGTTCACATAAAATGAATTTTTTATTAAAAAATACGTGTTTTTGTTTGTTAGTGGTTCGAATTAATAATTGCATAAGATTTCCATTCACCAGCATTGCATATTTATTCAAAACCCCTAACATTTCCTTTTAAACGTCGGTAGTGTTGCCGAATTCTATATGAACTGTGTTTTATATAAAATATATCGAAGATTATTAACATTAATTAATAATTTTATGAATGCTTATCGTAATTAACAACACCTGCTTGAGGTCATTTAATAAAATATATATTATTTTTTATTATTTTTAATTATGTACTTTTTTATTGTCCTGCATTTAAATTCTAATAATTTTATTTAAAACACACACTTAATAATATTCAAATAATATATGTAGTTATAATTAGAAAAATATCAAATAATTAAATTGATTATCAAGGCAAATATTGATCATAATAAATTATTTTTCATTTCTAAATAATACAATAAATATTTAACAAATGTAATATAAATTTAATAATTACACAGACAGATTTATAGTTTGCAAAAAAAACCAGATAAAAACACATTTTGATATGCCCCAATTTACACGAAGCAATTTTTTAGGCTAGACTGATTATGGCGACGATGGTGAGATAGCACGAGTACTTGAAACTTGATTGTACTAGCAATTCCTGTTACTCAACTCTTTGTATTAAATATGTGTAGACATATGTGTGTATAGTCTCAAATAAAAATACGAGCGATTTATTCAATAAGAATTGTCCTGTGTGAGAATCATTTAAATTTAGTTGAAGAGAAGAGAAAAACAATGAAAATTAATTTTTATTATTTGCACATTAATTTCATACATTGATATTAATGTGTATTTTTAATCAAAAACATATAAATTTAACAAAACAAAAAAAAATTGACTGTCATATTATTAAATTATTACTGCATGAGTTATTGCCATACAAATTGATTATAAATAATTAATTAACTATTTATAATTTATATTGAAAGTACTTAAAATAGAAACATATACACATTTGGTCAAGGATTATGAAGAATTAAATTTCATTTTGTTATTAAAAAACTGGGAATATTAAATTGTTCAGGTAGTCATAAGGATGATTTGTTTCAAATTCATCAGCATTTGTTCAGGATAGAATTTAATTTTGAGTTTTTCTCATTAGTCAGTGTGGGAGCACAAATGAGTACTTGTTTGTGCCTTGTGCACTTTTTATTGCATAAAAATAAAACTAATAAGTAAGAAGGTATAGTTGGTGAAGCCCGACCATATAATACCCTACACCCAGTATATGTATAAAACAGATTTTCAGAAATGGGCGCTATATGGGTTATATAATGGACTGATCATCCAAAAATTTAGTGTCATGCATTTTGTGAATATAAATATTATATGTGTTAAACTTTATCTCGATATAAGTACTTTTATAAGATTTGTGGAGATTAAAGTGAATTATGCGAGTTTCGACTAATTATGGACCGACCATTATGAAAATTATTTCGGTTGAATTTTATTGAGATACCAAAATTTTTAAGAATTTTATGGTCTTTAAATTGAGTTTTGGAAGTGGTCCTTATATGAGGCTATGACTAATTATGGACCGATCATAATAAAATTGTACCATATTATTTTTATATATATGAAACATATTTGTGTTCAATATTATTTGGATACCAAGATTTTTGAGGGAGTAATGCTCTTTAAAGTGATTTTCGGAAGTGGGTCGTAGCTCCCATGACTAATTATGGACCGATCTACACAAAATTTATAGATGTGATTTGGCTTCATTTACCACTCATTTGCGATGAAATTTGTTTGGTTCCTTGCATAATTCAAACATTTATGATCGGTAACCCCAATATCGGGAGGACATTGGTATGGGGGCCAGGTAAAATAATGGACCGATTTCCACCAGTTTCAATCCCATCCGTCCTTGGGCCGAAAAAATATCACTTACCAAATTTTATCAAAATATCTTCAAAATTGCGGCCTATACTCTGCGCACAAGCTTTACATGGACAGACAGCCAGACGGACGGGCATCGTTAAATCGACTCAGAAAGCGATTCTGAGTCGATCGGTATACTTTAAGGTGGATGTTGTACCAATATTTCTGGGCGTTACAAACATCAGCACTAATTCAATATACTCTCCCCACTATGGTGGTAGTAAAGAAAATTTTAACGGGGTTTTTTTCATTTATTTAAGGTTTAATGCTAAACAAAATGATTTGTAATATAAAATGGAAAATAATAATTTGCGAAAAAAACACATTTAGTACTAAAATACTTGTGTATTTTAAATTTTGCACAAGTGTGTGTTTTGAATTATTTGCACAAAAATATCAAATTTTACCATTAGATTTGTATATATGTAGTTGCTTTGTTTATGATTTAAAAAACATTAGTTTGATATTAATTTAATTGCATGTGCTAAACACTTTTTGTAAATTAGCAAACACAAATCAAATTATAATAAATAATCAAGAAACTATCAAGAATCATTAGCACTAGCAAAAATTAGCTACGAGTATTCTACGGGAACAATACCTTAAGTAAGTTAATCAGTAATGGAATAATGAGGATAGATGAATATCTGCGTACTTTGTAATCAATTTCCTGATTTTGTAGATATGAGCGTTTATCATGTTACTTTTTTTTTACGAAAGTACACTTCCGAAATCTTGAAAAATGGTTTTGTTTGCAGTAATTTATTTTAATGCAGTGTCCTGCAAAAAATCTCAACATCAATCCGATTATGAATTTGGGGTCCATTGTAAAGATAAAGCTTGGACTAAATATACACAATTATCTCCTAAAACTTTTATATGTTGCAAAATTGGGTACATGCATACTGTTTGATTTATAAATTATTTTGTTATATATTACACAGAAAATAATAACAAAAAAACTGTATGCAATTTTCTTTATTAGTTTTATTTGTATGCAATAATAAGGCCACAAAGTTCTAACATGTACTCATTTGTGCTCCCAACTGTAATTGCAGAATAGTCAGTGCACGTTTAATATCCCTTTTAATACTCTTCTATATAAACTTCAAGATTCATGTCATCTTTACAATGTCGTTGCAAAAATAATACAAATATGCCTTTAATTGGTGCTGCTTGCATTTGGAGAGTTTTGCTGTTATACCAATTATTAACATTAAAATGCTTAATTAAATAAACAAAAACTCTTTTTTCTGTTCAAGCCTTTGAAGTACATTAAAATATCGAGAAAAATATAGGAAAAAAACCAACAACGGAAAATACTTCAGCGCTACTGTAAAATACATTGGATGGGTTAATAAGTTAGATTCGATTTTTAAGAAAATGTAGGACCCAAAGTAAATTTATGTTGAAAGGCAGGTCTAATGAAATCTTTCTAATAACCACGAAATGACAAGAGGCCAAATAAAGCTTGTTAATAATATTCTAATGTCACGTTTTTGTCCCGCAATAACCGGATTTTTGTCAATGTTTAATGTGATCGTTTTTATGCAGTGGCTTAATCTATATCGTTTATAAGTAGGAGTTGTTGTTTGGAATATATTTGTAACAAACCTTTTTTTAAATGTGACAAAAAGAGAACTGCATATAAAAAATTCCAAAAATTGACAACTTTAAACGTAACTTCTAAAAACGACACGTTTAAAATTAAAATACAATACAATTCTTTTATCACATGTGTTCGTTTTACAGCATTTTTTAAGATTTAGCAAGCAACATATTTTTCTGTCACGTTTGTTATATAAAGTAGTTCAAGTAATTTAAAATTAATTTTACTTTAACTCTTAACTTCTTAAATTGATTCTGTCGTTGTTACTGTTTTTAATGTTACATAGACAATGGAACAATATATTTATTTATCTCAATTGCTTAATTTCACGAAATTCTTCTGATAATTTGCCACCCCAATCATGTAATTTAACACCACCAGATTATTTTTTATTGGTTTAAGAAAGAGTCAGTATAGAGCTTATTGTTTGAAATATATATATATACATATATATATATATATATATATTCCGTGGGGAGCACAAATAAGAACATGTTAGTAATGTTGTAATATTAGTAGTGCGCTATCTAAATTGCATACAAATAAATCTTAAAATTAAAAAAAACAGTTTTTTTTCATTTATTTAATGCTTAACATTTAACAAAATAATTTTTAAATCAAAACTTAAAATATCAATTTATAAAAAATACAAGCGAAATAAAAAACACTTAATTTTACACTAACTATACAAAAACTTTAGGGAGTAATAGTATTTTTAATATTTAGTTTAATATTAATATTTAGTTGGTTATTTCGTAGAACACTTTTTACACGTTTTGGCATACTCTCCACCAATTTTGCAATTTATTCGTTTAACATGGTCTCTCAGTGTGGGAAGATGCAAAATACGACGATATTTTATCATTCTCAGTAGAATTTCGATTACTGTGCTGTGGTCCCAGGTGCCATTATGAGAATGGCGTTCATCTCACCGTGAGTCATTGTTTCCGTTACATGGTGTCTTTGAGTTCTCTACACTGTTTGCCGCCGTCGGTATGAAAGCGATTA
This sequence comes from Bellardia bayeri, assembly GCA_950370525.1. Taxonomy (NCBI): domain Eukaryota; kingdom Metazoa; phylum Arthropoda; class Insecta; order Diptera; family Calliphoridae; genus Bellardia; species Bellardia bayeri. Next base: position 65,574,922 of record OX493267.1, on the reverse strand, counting down.
AATTTGAATTCGTCTGACCAGATTACATATCTGCAGTCATCTACTGTCCAATTCCAGAGCTCTCTGGTTAATTTTATGTGTGCCCTAACCTTTTTTTTTTTTTTTATCGATAATGCAAGTTTTAATTTTTTTCTTGCTGAAATGTAACCAATATCCTGAAGAGCTAGTCTTGCAAAATATGTTTCTTTTCATTTTTGTTGTCAGGATACGTGCGTCTGCATACGTTAATTGCTTTTTCCGAACTCTTCTTTGTGGTTTGGGAATACTAGGATGCCATTTTTGGATTCTTATGACCACGTTATGACCTGCGTTACTTAAAACTGTTTAGATATTACTCGCGTAGAATATCTACGTTTTCTCATTGCTAGAATATTGTCCTCAATGGCTGTTGTCAAGTTCTTCATTATTTATTAGAATTTGATTTGGGTTTGTTAATTTGCAAAAAGTGTTTACCACATGCAATTAAATTAATATCAAACTAATGGGTTTTTAAGTCAACAAACAAAGCAAACTCAAGTAAATCTGAGGATAAACTTTGATATTTTTGTATAAATTTTTCAAAAAACACACTTGTGTAAAATTTTTTGTACTAATTGTTTATTTGCCGAAAACTATTATTTTCCATTTTGTATTGTAAATTATTTTTTTAAGTATTAAGCCTAAAATAAATGATTTATTTTTAATATAAAGAAATCAAAAATCTCAAATCCTTAAAATCTTTGTAAATATGGATTTAAATGAGAAAATAACCTCCAACTATGATCATTAATTTTTTTAATTCAAAATTGTAAACTGCAAATGTAAATGATGATTACTTGTCCCCATTTCCCTTTAATTAAACAGTTCAATATTTGTTTTATATCATACTAAATTCATATGTACGAGTATTTTCAACCAACTAATTCTTTTTAAATGTATTTATATTAAAAATTAAATATACACAAATTGTGTATTTTATCGCTTAACGTAAGAAGCATTTCGGCTTTTGCAAAGTTCAATAAGCTCAAACATTAATAGCAAATTTTTACATACAACCAATAATAATTTGTGTTCAAGAAACAAGGCTTAAAATAATTTAGTTGACTTATACTCGTACCTGGGTACGGTAGTATTCATTGTTGCCGACGTAATGCTTATGGTGAAACGTCAATTTATATCAGTGATAACATCCAGTACTCTATTGAATTGTGTAAAAATCAAAACATTATTGATGCAATAGTAAAACACTAAACGATTATAAATTTTCTGGTAAGCCGCAAAAAATATAAATCTCAGAAATGTAGCTTTGGAAACTTTTCTAAATATTCTACAAATTTTTGCTCGATTTGGGTGCATTTTGGTCGGAGATTCGAATATAGATTTTTTGGACGCATCAATCTCAGGAGAACTGAAAGCAATTATTGATACAAACGAGTATCAAAATTAGTCACACGCTCGTTACTCGACCTGCAGGTGAAAACCTTTTTTTTTTCATATAAAGATCTTAAAATTTGTAATCTGTAATACATATCTTTGTAAATATTCGTTTAAAATCATTCCTCTCAAAATTTATTTTTCATACAAAAAGTCTACATTTTTTAGGTCTTTAATATCTTTGTAAATATGTTTTTCAATGAGTAAATGGCCTCAATAGGTGTTCTCTGATATTTCTTTCTCAAAATCAATTTTTCATATAAAAAACTTAAAAATCTGAATCCTCAATAGCATTGCAAATCTGCATTTAAATGAGATAGAGCCAATTTTGCTACTGACAAACAAACTTAGTTCGTGAAATGAAATTTCCCTTAAATTTATATACAAAAGGGTCACAACTTAAAATACTAAAATTTTCAGGAGAGACACATGAATAACAATAGTTCATACCTAAAACACAAAATATAATTATTCATGGCAGTCTTTCGAAATGTCTTTTTTCTCAACACCAATACTCATACATTGACATTCGCTAACAAAAACACAATACACTTTTCTGCAATACAAACCAGACATGTAAATTGGCGTTAACAATGATGAACCCAATTCTGAAATTATGTAAAAAACAGCAAACTTTTTCTCTTTCCTCTCATTCAAACAGTTTATTGTTCTGCAAAAAAAAAAGAAAGAAACCAGAGAAACAAAAACGTATCAAACAACAAAGTTTTCAATGGAATAAAATTCATTTTATGGCAAAACAGAACAAAAATCAAAAACAAAATAAAAATAAAAAATACTCCTGTTGTATAAACGGAAACAGCCATGTTGTTGTTATTTTTTTTTTTTAATATTTTATACTTTCAGTTCACAGTTTCTATTGTTGCTTGAAAGAGCCGTTACAGGAGCTGCTAAAGCAACAACACAACAAACAACTACTGGTACAATAGCAACAAACACACGTACAACAAATAAGCATGACTAAAAAGGAAATAAAAGAAAACAACTTAAATAAACCACAGGCATTGCAGGGTTCGTTGAAATTGTAACCGATTTCTAACTGTGTGCTTGTGTGTGTTTGTTAGCCTTTGTCTTATATATTTATGTATTTGTTTATATATTGTGCATATGCACAACATTGTATGAATGTTGGACAATGAATGAATGTTTATACAATACAAAACTGGACTATGGTTTTGAGGCATAAAACTACATAAAACGACGACGACAACAACAACAATATTGCAATATTACCAACACATATCTACAATGCATATTATACATTACAATGCAATACAATAAAAGTCATTCGGTTGTGTTGCCCCCAAACTGTATAATACATGTACATATAAATTTGACTGTTTTGTTCGGACCAGTATTTGGCAAAAACTGCAAACAGTTGCCAACATCTAACGTAATGGATATTTGGTCTCAATGACAACAAATAGTTAAAGTAAAGTCTAGTTCACATAAGATCTGGCCAATAATCCTCAAAGTTGGTTTAAAACATGTTGCGTATAAATGAAAATCATTTAGTTCAAACCCATCTGCAAATATTTATTTAAATTGTAAATTTATATGTACATATATGTATACATATCGCACCCTAAATACAAAAGGGTCACAACTCAAAATACTAAAATTTTCAGGAGAGACAAAACACTTTATCGTGCACAAGCAACACACTTAACCTTTTTGCCTTTTCAAACTGAAATTACTCCTACTGATAGATATAACTGTATTTTTCCAGTTAAAGAAGATAGTGATGTGAAAGATATTTTTGCAGTAGTAAGTTTTGGAATATTTTGAGTTGTGACCCTTTTGTATTTATGGTGAGATAAGTATGTTCAATGGTTGACTTCTTCACATATATGTATGTACTTTGAAACAACATTCCAAGAACTTACATTTAATTATAACGATCTTGATGAAAATGTAAACTAATGTTAGGCTGTGTTTTATTTTTCATATCTTCAAGTTGTTGCTGGTTCTTTGCCAAATGCTCTTCTTTTTGCTTCAAATCCTTCTTTAGACTCTCCAATTCATGCAGCAAATTTTGTTCACGTTTTTCTTTCACTTGTACTTGAATTTGCAAATTTTGCTGTTTTTCGATTTCCTGTTGGAATTGCTGTTGCAACTTTTGTTTTTCCAAATGCTGCTGAGTGGGCTCACATATGAAACCAAGCTCATAACCACAAGCTTTATCATTCCATTCCATTTTGTTGCCCCAGCCAATCTCAACACAATATTCATTATCGCCAGAAAAATCGGGATTATGGCCTTCCCAGTAGGTGTAATTGAAAGGTTTAGCTGTTTCTAACCAAATGAAATGTTGGTTGGGATGACGACTCCTAATACCACCCACCCAAAGAGATAGTCTTTTCTGGAATGTATCTTGTACTAGACGATTTATTTCTCTGGATTTAGTCTCGTTGTCAATTGTTAAGAGGCTCATGTTCATTTCCCGGCAGCTGGCCAAGGCCTCAACCCATTTGTACTACAGTAATATTTAAAAATGTTGAAAATACATTAATTTTACTTTAATTTTCTTACTAACCTTTTGATCATTTTGTATATAATATTGTTTCTTTTTATCTGAAGTATAGATACGCCCAAGAGTGGAAATAAGATTTACTTTAAATATTATTAAATATATTAAAGCTAAATAAAAATAATATTTAGCACTCATTTTATTTCTTGTTTATTTAGTTGTTTGGTTGGTTGGTTGGTATATTTAAAACTAATTATACAAATTATGGAAATTGCTGGTTTAAGTAGGCAAAGTAATGCGGCACATATTTGATAACAGCTTAATTAAGTTTAATGATAAAACATGAAATACTAAAATTATAATAATGTGACCTTTCTTATCATACGCTTTACAAAAGTTGTACTAGAAAATAAGATTATTGTCCATTTAATTTTGCATGAAGAACTACACTTGGAACTACAGTCGACCAAAAACGTATAAGAATGAAAATTTCTCAAACTTGTTTGGATCGTCTTAAGAAAAATAAAATGGATTTTAAGCGGCGTTTCATAACTGTTGATGAGACATGGATCTACAACTATACTGCAGAGACAAAAGAACCAAGAAATGCCCTGAAGCTGCACTTCGCCCAAAGAAGGCAAAAACAATTCAATCGGCTGGTATGGTTATGGCAACATTTTTGTTGGGACTTTAAAGGTATTTTATTGCTTGATTATCTGCAAAAGGGTAAAACAAATTATTCAGAGTACCTACTATTGCAACATTTTTAATCAATTAAATATAAAAATTCGAGAAAAACGTCTTGGCTTGCAACACAAAAAATTAATTTTTCATCAAGACAACACACCACCGCACAAGAGTGTTTTAACAATGGCTTAAATCAACGAATTCAAGTACGAGTTACCTGACCTTATTCTCCTGATGCTCCCAGTGACTTTTGCCTGTTTCCTAATTTAAAAAAAATCCTAGCTGACAAGCGTTTTACCTCAAATGAAGATGCAATTACAGTTATAAACCACTATTTTGAAGACCCTGAAGAAAACTATTTTAATCAAGGGATAGAATCACTAAAAAGCGCTGGACTAAGTGTATTGAAATTTCGGGAGATTATATTGAAAAATAAAAATGTTTTTCAAAAACTAAATATTCTCTTTCTGTGCTAGGCTAAGAAGTTTCCGAACCGCCCTCGTAGAATAAAATATTAAACTGAAACACATAATATGTCATATTGCCTTTCATTTCTTTATTAATTTAAAAGTAGTAAAATAATATCGTTCGATCTTAAACATCTAAGGTAAAGAGAATCTTGAATTAATTGTGTTACCAATATATTTAGCTGACGAAAAACATCGTTCACAATCAACGCTTATGGCCAAAATTGTTGCCCTTCCTTTCTTACCCTCTCAACAAAAATAATAATATTTCTTTTCCAGTATTTGATTCCATATCATTACAGACATATTTAAGTGTTGTGGGCTGCTTTTAATTATTTCAATTACATTAATTTTTTCATCCATTTCGCAAACAACGTTTTTAATTCAATTCTAAAACAAACATTTCTATATCAGTGCCAAAAATTATTTTTCTGGGTTTTCTTTAACGTAAAAGTGATTAGTAACTCATACTTCTTTATTTTAAGAAGAGATTTCACCAGTTCGTTGTATAAGATGCAATCACTGTTTGATATCTCTGTTACGTTAAAGTTTTAAAATAACAACCATTTGTTTGAGTGAAATAAATTGTTCCTTTGTTGAGCTTTTGAATCAATTAAAACATTTTTTAAAGGAATTTTAAATTTCAAAAACAGCAGACACATCAAATAGTGGTTAGGAATCAAAAATTAATTTTTATTTTTTCACCTTTATTTCTGCGACATACAAAAATAAAAAAAATAAAATTTTTATTGATGACTTTGTAAATAATTTTAAAATAATTCTGTGCTTTTCAATTACTGATTTAATGTGGTAGATATCTGTAGATAGATAGATAACTTTTATTTTATCGTATTAAAAATGATAAAAAAGCATTGATTTATGTTAAGTTTAGATGTTTTGTATATTTGTGTACGCAAAAGGTCACTTATTTTTTCATGCACTTAATTCAAAAAAAAAAAGCTTTTAATTAAATGTGAATAATATATACATAAGTATACTTACATATATGTATTATAATTCAAAAAAAAAATTAAAAAATCAACACAAACATAAAGCAGAGGTGGCGAAAAGTATAATGACAGTTTCAATCCAACTTGTTCCTCATGAATTAATTAGATGAAGTTACTTGTTAGTTTTTTTTTGCTTTTTCCTCGAATTAACATAACCTAGCCTTGTTTACTATATATAAAGAAATAATAATAAATATCTGGATAAAAAATAATTAAAACCAGCAAGAAAAATATAAGAAAACATCGTTATCAATACAAAATATATATGGGTCTAAACAGACGCATGTATTACAAGTGTGTTGTGTGCAGTAAAATATTCGACAAAGTGTTCTTCTATATCCTTTTATTCTTTTGGTTGAAGTAAACCGATCGACTGAGGTCGCAATTTTGAAGATATTCCGATGGAATGAATGAAAAGATGGTTGGAATTATATTTTTTTCGGTACAAAAATGAAAATCAACACAAAAACTAGGATGTCTTGTAAAATATCGAATGAATGTAGATTCTTACATACAGAAATTCTGGCATATTGAAAACTTCACATGGTAAAAATCCCCTGAGTGGGATAAGAAGGGTTGCAGAGTAAAATTTAAGCTGATACATGAATGCAAAGAGCTGTAAAAAATCATCTCGTGCTAAAAACGTCAACAATGAGCTTGTAAGTCATGGCTCGGTGCTATCCTTAGCAGTACATAAGACTGTGGTCCACTATAATAGAGTCGTATTAAAAAAAATCCTGTATAGACTTAACGAATCCACGATGGGCATAGGAATATAAGTGTAATTAGTATGTATTTAATAAAAAATTGCATAAAACTAAACTACGATGGGCAGAGGATAACATGGGTCCGGCTTGCCCAAAGCAAATCTCAGATTTTTAATTAATTTGGATGAAAGTAGCTACCAGTTTTTACATTTGAGTGAACACAAATATACACAAATCATTAATCATAATTTTATGATCCATATGATCCATAATTAATCATAGCTGTCATAAAAGTTCCGCCTCAGAAAAGCATTTTCAAATGCATAAATCTTTTACATTGTATATCGAAATAATATTTAACATTAATAATATCTATATGCCCAAAAGTCATGCTACTAAATTTTATTATGATCGATCAATAATATGTCATAGCTCTCCTATATGGCCCACATCTGGAAAATTATTTTTCTCATATATTTTATTTATATACCTTACTTGTTAAAGACTTAGAAAAGTTGGTTTTGAATTTTGAAATTACTGCTCTTCAGTTTCCATATAGATTTTACTGGCATCCTAACGTTCATGCCATTTTTCTACCGGCACAGAAAACGCTTGATTGACTATAAATAAAATGCAAACTTTACACTATCATTGTATTTGTTGTAAATTTAAAACTATTGAAATTGCATCAGGTTTTTGTATGATTATGTTTTAAAATTTTTGTTCTTATCGTTTGTTTTAGAAATTTATAGAATTCTTTATAATTTTAAAAAACTCTTAGAAGATTTAAAAATAAAGCATTAAAACAATTCCAACTTTAAGATTTTTTCATTTAAAATTATTTACATATGAATATTTTTCATTCCTTACAATTTCCACCACCTGTATATTGCGGTCTGGGGGAAACGTACTTAACCAATTGATTTTCTTCGCAAATGTAGCCCAGTTTATTGTTGCAGGAATTATCATGCCACTGATAATCGGACCATATTAACAAACAGTGTTCATCTTTCATTGTATCAGCCGGTTGACCGGGTCCCCAATTTGTGAATGATATTCGTTGACCGGTTGATACCCATTCATAACGTCCATGCAGGGCATTATCATGACCACCAATCCAGAGAGAAGGAGACGCTGCTGCAGCAATGGAAATATTTAAATAAATTAGTTATCAAATGAAATATGTTATTGATAATAACTTACTGTAAAATCGTTTTAATAAATTGTCGATTTGTTGATGTTTGGCACTGGAATCAATGGCAATCAAGGACATATTTTTACGGGCGCACTCGCCCAAGGCCTCAAACCAATTGTACTGTAATATTAGATTCGTGTTTGATTACTTTTGAAGATGTACTTTTTTAAAAGCTTTTATTTGATTTTGCAAAACTTTTGTACATGTTATTATAAAACAAAATTAAATTAAAGTATCTTTAAATGCTTCCATTATCATACAAATAATTATTTTAAATATTTTGGTAATTGTTTTAGACAAGTTAACACAAATGTGTTGCAAGATTATAACTTAAAAAATAATGCAATTTTTTTTAATAAAACAAAATTTTCCTCAATTTTCTTTAAATTAACATTCAATATTCGACTTTTATAAACTTTAGCTTAATTTACATTATTTTCAGCTTCTATAAAAAATTTGCTGCCGTCTTGACTTTCATGCCATTTTTCTACCGGCACACCAAACGCCTGATTTATTATGAATAAAATACAAACGATGCACTTCATTGTGTTTATTGCAACTGTAAAACAATTTAAGTTGAATTTAGTGTTTTTATACCCTTCACCTTCATGAGAAGGGTATATATAAGTTTGTCATTCCGTTTGTAATTTCCACAATATAATTGTCCGACCCTATAAAGCATATATATTCTGGATCCTTATAGATAGCGGAGTTTATTAAGCCATGCCCGTCTGTCTGTCTGTTGAAATCAATTTTTTGAATTTCCCAGATATTTACGGGATCCAAATCGTCAATAATTCTGTCAGAAATGCTTTCGAGAAGTTTGCTATTTATAATCAGCAAAATCTGTCCATAAATAACGGACATATGAGCAAAAATCCGAGACAACCTCTGAAAATTTCATCAAAAAAACTAAGTGTATTAATGTTGTTACGAATAATTTCATCAACAGATGGCGTTGATAAAACAAAGTGTATTAATATTGTTAAGAAAAAATTCATCAACAGATGGAGTTGATCACAAAAAGTGTATTAATATTGTTACGAACAAATTCATCAACATAACTATGCATAATATAATTATTCATCCACAACAAAGGTGAAGGGTATATAAGATTCGGTATAGCCGAATATAGCACTCTTACTTGTTTTTCTTATCGTTTTAGTTAATTTGTATTTGTAATTCATAGTATTGTTGATAATCTTTAAACAATTCTTAGAATTCTAGATTGATTTTATTCCCAATGACCAGGGCATCGATATTTTTCAAATCTCACTAATATTTAATTACAACAATTTTAAACAACAAACAAAAGTACAGGTGAATTACGCTATAACGAACATTCGTTAAACCTCACAATTCTATGGAGAATTATTTTTAGAATAAGTCGTCGAAATTTGTCTAGGTTTTCTAGTTTTTACTAATTGCTCCTTGATATGGTTCATAAAGTATTCATTGGTAGGTTTTATATAGAGCACAAAATCACCACAAATAATTTATATATTAAACATAAACATTTTGTGCAGACCATTCGATAGTTGTCCATAGTTCTGAAAATCAACTTTTGCAAATATAAATCTCGTTAAAATTTTGAGTATCCAAATAAAAATAAATACAAATAAGTTTCAGATGCACAAGGACATGTCATAGTCATAGCTCCGATATAAGAACATCTTCTGATAATCATTTTATTTCAAAATCAAATCTAAAACAAATAATTTGTGTATGCACAGAATTCATGTTAACAATATTTAATAATGATTGGTCCATATTGCATATATTTGCTCATATACTCGGTATACTTTCTTACTTGTTTATTTGATTGAATAAAACCAATAAAAATAAATTTTAAATTGCTTTATTTTACCTCTTATAAATGTATAAAGAAATTAATATGTGTTTCATAACTATAAACACACTGAAATTAAAACAACTTAAAATACCGAAATTCACAAAATATTATTATTTTAAGCTTAAAGTATGAATTAGTTATTAAAGATTTTTTGTCTTATTAACTACTTATAAAAAATTGTATTCATAAACGAACAATATCAGTTTATTACAATATTAGATTAAAGTTTGGCAACTCTTTTTATTTACATGATGCATATTTATAATGATGCATACATTTTTTCAAAAAGTATTTATATATTCCTCAATAACTATCTTGTTCCCTTCAAAGTAATCCCCCATTAGATATAACACACTTATGTCAGCGTTATTTTCAATCGTCGAAACACTTTTAAAACGCGGTTTTTGGTATCGTCAACAGCTCCAGTTTTGATTTTTCTTTTATCTCTTCAATCGTAGCAAAACGCTTTCCTTCAGTTTTCAGTTTTGGGAAGAGGAAAAAGTCAGCGGAGGCCAAGTCCGGTGAATACGTTGGTTGAGGCATGATAACGGTTTTGTTTTTGGCCAAAAACACACGCACAAGCATCGATGTGTGAGCTGGTGCGTTATCAGGGTGCGAAATCCATAATTGATTTTTCCACAGTCCCTATTGTCCGTACGACCTTGTGGCAAGAATTCATGATGCACGACGCCATTACAGACGAAGAAAACTTTCACAATTGACCGAACTTGACGTGTTTTTTGGTTTTGGCTCTTCTGGACGTGTTCATCGGGATGATTGGAATTTGATTTCAATGTCATAGCCATACACCCATGATTCGTCACCACTTATGACCTTTTTGATGAAATCTGTATCGTCGTTGACGATGTTCAACAGCTCCTGAGCGATGTCCATGCGACGTTATTTTTGCTCATAATTTAGCAATTTTGGAACAATCTTCGCTGTCACACGTTTCATGCTTAAAACATCCGTAAACAATTGCTTGGCATGAGCCGAACGATATGCGAACATCATTAGCAAGCTCTCTGACAGAGATTTTCTTCACTGTTTTAATGTTTTCATCGGTTGTTGACGTGCTCGGGCGACCAGGATGAGCATCGTGATTGACATCTTCTCGGCCTTCCTCAAACAGGTTATACCACAATTGAACTTGTGTTCTGCTCATAGTAGACTCACCAAACGCCACAGTCAATATTTCTCAATGTCCTTGTGCATTTAATTTAATTTTTAAATAGTAAAAAATCGAAGAGCACACCAAAACACGACTAACCTTTTTATCTGTCAAAAACAAACTGACAATCCAAAATGGCTGATATTACCAACATATATAGCAGACATGTGTACCAACATAACAGAAAAAAAAAACGCGAAAATCGAACATACGTAACTCTCGATATTTGAAAATAACTGTTATTTTTTGATCAGGCCTCATATATTTTCTGTTTTTTATATTAAAAATGTTTAAAAAAATGTCTGTACTCGTATAATAAAGATCGATTTGTTTTTATTTTAAAAATAATTTCTACGATAATTACTACAAAAAGTAATTAATTTAACTATATTTAATCTAAATATAAGCAAATTAGCCATGACTGGCTAATTCACAAGCAGCACAAATACGCGATCGATTGTAGATTTTTTAAAACGATATTTTGCTTTAAGTTGTTGATCTGGCAATGAGAATGGGTTGGTCCTCTTCTTATAAGTTTTTCGTGACCTATAGTTGGAAATATTGACTATGGTCTCTTAAAATTATATATACATATTTAAAGTTAAATGTTTCTTTTCTAAAAATATATCTCACCTATTTTGCGAATTTTATGAATTGTGTCCATATTTGTACTTTATTCACGTTTTTTATACCCTTCACCTTGATAAGAAGGGTATATATAAGTTTGGCATTCCGTTTGTAATTTCCACAATATAATTTTCCGACCAGCCGTCTGTCTCTTGAAATCAATTTTCTGAAGTCCCCAGATATCTTCGGGAGCCAAATATTCAATAATTCTGTCAGACATGCTTTCGAGAAGTTTGCTATTTAAACTCAGCAAAATCCGTTCATAAATAACGGAGATATGAGCAAAAATCCGATACAACTTCTGAAAATTTCATCAAAAAAAGTGTATCAATATAATATATATATATGTATGTATGTATATAATATAATTATATATCCACAACAAATGTGAAGGGTATATAAGATAGCCGAATATAGCATTCTTACTTATTTTTATTTACAAACAATTATGTTTACAAAATGCAGACATATCATTTAACAAAATGTCAAAATGGGATTTTATTGTTGGTTTAAAGAAGGGTAAAACGAACAATTAAAGTTTCGTTTCTATGTATGGTTTATAGAAGGTTGAATAGCCTATTAATCGTTTATGAATACAACTTTATAAATAATTCCTTATTATCTAACTATTGATAAACCTACTATACATTTTTATGAATATGGCTGTTAGACTTAAATTCTTTTTTTGAATCAACCCAAAAATTCGACCCAGATACTTTTTATTTCACCCTTTTATTTCTTGGTGACGCAAAACTTAGTGAATTCTATTCCCAGAGGACTAGAAGCCATAATTGACAAAATACTAAAATAATTATTCTATGAGATTTTTATTGCAAAAAGTTAAAAACTGAACTATTTTATTATTATACCCACCACCATAATTACGTTTATATATATTACGTTCGTCATTCCGTTTGTAAGACATCGAAATAATGATTGCAGAACCAAAAATTCTATATATTCTGGGTCCTTATAACATTTTAAAACGTCTGTCCGTCTGGTATTGAAAATGGGCAAAATCGGTGCAGTAGGTTCTGAGTTATAGATCAGAGTTTCAGACTACCTCGATATTTTTTTTTCTCCTTCAAAATAAATGCAGATAATATCATGAAAATATCAATTTATTTGTATTATAGAATGATAAGTCCTGTTGAAAATGATAGAAGTCGGTCCATGATTTCTTATAGTCCCCGTACATTTGTAAATCGTGGAATATAGCTTTATGTTACATAAATGTCTATAGATTAGACATATCCATACAAAATTCTGCAATAATAAGTTTCATGCAAAGTGAAATCTCAAAATAATATTTTATTTGCATTGGTCCAAAATTTTGACATACAAAGACCAATTCCGAAAATCACTTAAATGTACATAAATCTTTTGCTAAAATGACTATTAGGTTAAAATTCGACAAACATAATCAAAATACGAGTATACATTTAAATCGTCGTACCAAATTTCATGATAATCGGTCCATATTTGACCGTAGTCCTCGTATAAAGTCCAGTTACGGAAATCACTTAAATGCGCATAAACCTCTTGTACAACTCCATAATAGGTGACTTGGTGGTGGGTATACTTACATTATAAACTCTTACTTGTTTTTGTTGAAAATTGCATAATAAGAATAAATAATAGTTATACTATAGTTTTTCTAGCATTCTTTAATCCGAAAAATTAATGTTTATTCAGCAGTTTACAAATTTTGTCTTGTAACTTATGGTGGTAAAATTGAAAACAAAATTATGAAACTATTATCAAAAGAAACCTTAATTTTTTTAATTGCCATTGTTAAAATAAAAGAAAATATTTTTCATTTCCGACATAATTATGCCATTTCTAAAGTGCGGTCTGTGACAAACGTTCTTATTAAAGAAGTGAACAAACATTTCTTTTATAGAGGTTTTAGTTGACACAGATTTAGCAAATATTTTTGTACCTCTTTACAAGTTTCTATGTAGAATTTACTGTCATCTTCACTTTTATGCCATTTAAGTACCGGATCACAAAATACAAAAAATAAAAGAAAAACTGATGGTTATTCTAGCAGTATTTATAATCCACAAGTTATATTTTGCATATTAATAGAAAGTATAGACCATAAATAATTTGTAAAATAATTAATTTTATATTTAGTTGATTTGGTAGAAAGTATAATTCAGCTACATTATTTTTTAGTTTGATTTAATCACTTTAATCATTTATTTGCCATTATTAAAATATAACAATAAAACATTTTTAAAATCATTCATATCTTTACTATTTGTAATCCATGGCTTGTGGCAGGAGTTCTTAGCCAAATGATTTTCTTCGCATATATAACCCAATTTATGGGTGCAGGGAAGGTCATGCCATTGAAAATCACTCCACATAAGAATGCAATGTTCATCCTTAGTTGTATCAGCCGGTTGGTTGGGTCCCCAATTTGTAAATGTAAACACTTCACCAGTACTAGCCCATTCGAAACGTAAATGTACAGCATTATCATGTCCAGAAATCCAGACAGGAGGACAGGTGGCTGCAACAATTTAAAATCAAATATATTTATATCTCTTTATGGTTTTTTTTTTATTTACTATATAATCGTTTTAATAAATTGTCAATCTGTTGATGTTTGGCATAGCTATCAATGGCTATCAAAGACATATTCTTACGTGCACAATCGCTCCAGGCCTCAAACCAATTGTACTGCAATAAAAACAGCATAAGAAAACCTTGTTAATTGTTAAGATTTTTCTTCATTATTAGAATTGTTTTGTTTTTTATGAAACATTTGTTATATTAACCTTCATGGCAGTTTCGATGTAAAATTTACTGCCATCTTCACTTTCACGCCACTTTTGTTCCGGCGCACAATTTACTAGTTGTATTAGCAATAAAATACAAACTACACACTTCATGGTTTTTTATTTAAATGTATAAGTATTTAATATTCTTTAAGTTTTTATAGGAATTTGCGCAGTTTAAATGTTGTTTAATTAATCTTATATTTTCTATAAATTTGTTATAATAAAATTTTTTTGGTTTTTAAACTTTCTTACTTTGTTAACCATATACAGTAAGGGACAAAACCGTTCATGACATTCTAAATAAAATTTATATTGATTAAAAGGTTAAGATAAAAAAATAATAATGTACATAACCATTGCCTAGGGTTTTAAGTAAAATAATAACATTCACTGTTCAAAAGAATGATTTTTGAGGAGATTTCGGATTTGATTTAAAAAAATGCATACAATTTAGAAAAATGTATGAAATCTTTATTTGAGTCGATATAACGATATATAAAATTCAATGTTTAAAGATGATTGCATGTAAATGTTAAATGCGGATACGCCTCAAATTGTTCATACACTGGTTCCAATTTTGGCATACTCTTCCAAACCGGTATCTTAAGAATCAACAGTTGCGGTCTTGTTCCTATTGATATTGGCCTTAAAATACCCCACAAAAAAATCGTCCAAAGTTGTTAGATCGCACGATCTGGCCCCAAACGTGAATTAAACTGTTTTCCGAACTCGAATACGAATACGAACTCAAATAATAAAATCTGAAAGCGTTATACGTTTGTAAGTCGATTTATTGTTAAATTATAGAATAAACTGAACCTGTTTAATAGTAACATGTTACACGAAAATAGCTAATCGGCAGCTTGCCAAAAAGAAAGTTACTAAAAACCACCCTTTATGATTAAAAATAAATGTTTAGCTTTTATTATTAAACAAAGCTAGGACCTTTTCCCATCATTCTGGCAACATATGGGCACCGCACTAAAATAATACCACTTTTGAGTCCAAGAATGAATAAAGACAACTTCGGATACCCTGTTATGACGTAAAGCCTTTCCCAGATAAGATTATTAACAGTAGCTTGCAACATGTTCAGTATATTCTGGGCGTTTTGCGGGTAATACTCTCTTCAAACTATTCTGTTGCATTCAGCACACGTTCCCATCAAGTTTCCCTTTTTTGCAAAGTTTTCGAGAGACAGAAAGTTTTTTTTATGAAAAAAGTTTTTTGGAATTAAAAAACTATGCATCATATTCACAAAACTCACAGGAAATGGCGTGATTTTGATTTTAAGCAATTGTTATTATTCATTTCGATTGATAAAATAATAGTCAATTAATAAAATTGATAATTTTTTTATAGTTTTATATAAAAAAAGTTTTTTTTAAATAAAAAGTTTTCTTCTAAATGTATATGGCAAAGCTGCCTGTGATGTTCCGCACAGGTTTTAGCTGCACATAACAGTTAGGATCGTTTTGGTGCCACCAAATACAGAGCATTACCATAGTGCCATGAATATCTGGCTTTGGTGTCGATTCGGCTGGTAGGACCGGCTTCACATAAGATCTTTTATCTCAAGTAATGATTCGGTGTAAAAATGATTTCCTTTGTAGCGTTGAGGCAGCATTTCGGACATGCCAAATCGTCTTACAAGGTCTCTCGTCTTCAATTCGTATGAATTCGGACGAATCCTCCTGCTTGTAAACGTGTGCAGTTCCCAATGATTTTTGAAAGCTTTTATTGATCTTCATGGAGTAATGCAACCAATTCTTGGTCTTATTTTAATGGATGACCGGAACGATCTTTTTTTCCTGACAAAATCATAAAAACCATCTCTCTCAAATTGCAACAGATGGAACACATTCACCATAAGCTTACGTTGAGCAATCGATGTGATTCAGCGGCAATTTTTTAAATTAAAGAACTAAATCAAAACTTCGCGCATATGATGGTTTGTTGGCACAAAATCTGACATTTTGAAACCAAAAGAATATTATTGTTTACACTTTAATGTTGAATAACAAAATGCGATTTTCGGGCGAAATTGAAACCATTTAATCCAGTCTCAAAGTTTCTACTACTGGTTTGTCAACTAGCAAAATGACAAAACTTTCATATTATTCCAATATATCCCTGTTTGAAAACAAAGTTCTTGTTGAAACACCCTTTACATTAATAAATGCATACCGATATGTTATTCAAAGGTATTTAACCGCTCTTTCTTTTTTGTTACATAAATATTAAAACATTTACTGCCGTATTCATAAAAAAATAAAGTAGGTTTGAAGTGTGCTTTTAGGTAAAATTTTCATACAAAATTTTCTTAAAGTCCATTTGAAGTCTACTTTAATTTTTTCTGAATAAGACTGTTAAGTTTAAAAATTTTTTTTAAGTGCTCGAAGTCTAGTATGATATTTTTCGTAGCACAGTGTTGTTGGCAAAAATGTGATTAAATAATTCTAGCCATACAGAAAAGCAAATTCAGAATTTAAAGTGCAATACAATTTTTGTGGTTTTTTGTTAATTTTGTTCAGTTTGTTTTAAATTTTACCGCAAAATGTGATAAATACGTATTTTAAACATGAATTCAAAAAAAAAAAAATAAAAATTTAAAACTGTGGTTAATAAAATATTTAATTATTTTAGTGAAGTACGACAATAAAAATTACAATGAAATAATTGTGGGTATAAGAAGGCGCTAAAAGTTACCATAAATCATGTGTCCACTGCCAAATTGTTTGTATGTCTTCTACTTCTATTTTTTTTTTATTGTATCTTCATTAAAAATAAACTAAGCTAATTAAAAACAAGCAAGAACGTATAGTCGGTTAAGCCCGACCATATAATACCCTACACCCAGTATATGTATAAATAGTTTTTCAGAAATGACCCAAAAATTTAGTGTCATGATTTCTGTGAATATAAATATTGTGTATGTTATACTTTGTCTCGATATAAATACTTTTAAAAGATTTATGGAGGTTAAAGTTGATTACGGGGAGGGTCTTATATGAAAGTTTCGACTAATTATAAAATTAGGTGTCATCATTTCTTTATATTATTTGTGTCGAATTTTATTTGATTACCAACAGTCTTAAGAAATTTATGATCGTTAATTAATTTTCGAAAGTGGGTCTTATATGGGAGCTACGACTAATTATGGACCGATCACAATAAAATTGTGATCTTATGTGTTTGTATACACATAAGATATATTTGTGTTAAATATTATTTGGATACCAACATTTTTCAGTGAGTTATGCTTTTTAAAGTGATTTTTGAAAGTGGGCCTTATATGGGAGTTACGACTAATTATGGATCGATCGCAATAAAATTATATCGTATTGTTTATATGCATATGAAATATATTTGCGTCCAGTATTATTTGGATACCAACATTTTTTAGCTACGACTAATTATGGACCGATCTGCACAAAATTTGTAGATGTGATTTGGCTTGATTTACCACTCATTTGTTTTGAAATTTGTTTGGATACTTGCATAATTAAAACATTTATGATCGGTAAACTCCTATTTCGGGAGGACATTTGTATGGGGGCCAGGTGAAATAATGGACCGATTTTCACTGGTTTCAATCCCATTCATTCTTGGGCCAAAAAAATATCACGTACCAAATTTTATCGAAATATCTTCAAAATTGCGACGTGTACTCTGCGCACAAGCTTTACATTGACAGCCAGCCAGACGGACGGACATCGTTAAATCGACTCAGAAAGTGATTCTGAGTCGATTGGTGTACTTTAAGGTGAGTGTTGGACCAATATTTCTGGGCGTTACAAACATATGCACAAATCCAATATACCCTCCCCACTGTGGTGGTGTAGGGTATAACAAGGTAAATGTCACACATTGCAAATATTTACTCAAAAAAGTGTAACCACTTGTATTGGCACAAATTTATTTGACGTTGTTTATTTCTTCTTACAAGTGTTTTGCAAGATCAAACATCATATATAAATAAAATAAGACTAAATGTTAAATCATGTCCTGTATTATATTCTTCAAATCACCATTCGCCATTTTTTGTTTGCTCAATATTCATCCCTTTGATCCCTGCTGCGGTATTCCTTTTCATTGTCACTTGAAACATGGCAAATGTTAATGGAATGGCTTTAAACTATTACGATATTCGTTATCTTTTTCTTCTTTCTCTGGTGTAAGCTTTTCAAATTTTGCGAAATATCTTCGTCATTTTGTGAATTGTTACTTATTTCATCATGATTTCCAGTAGTCGATATCGTGCTTGCAGTTGCATTGTTGGTATCCTTATTCAATTGTTCTGCAAATTGTTCGCTTTAAATGTTCCTCATCTATTTTGATTTCTGATTTTTTATCTAGCATCAAAAATGAAGCATTTGATCTGTACAGACTTTCATGTTCACATATTTTCGGTCTTTTTAAAAAATATTTCATAGAATCGCAATAAAAACCAATTGTTATATTATGTAATTTTTAATTTTAATATATGTTGCAGACAATTCAAATGGCTTCGCGGGATGAGATGTAAGAAATAATATGTATATTTATTTTATTTTTATTTATTTATTCACTGTAATATAAAAAACACATATTACAAGAATTATTCCTGAATAAGGATAACTAAAATTAAAAAGACAAGTTATTTCAATTCATACTCAATACTTCTAGTTAATGGCTCCCCAACCAAAATAAGAAAAGGAGGAGAAAAAAATTACCATAGTTGTAAACTCCCAAAAGTGTAATAGTTTATGAGGATTATAACAATCTAAAGAGTAATTAAATACCGCAAAAGTTTTAGGCGAAATACATTATTCGACTGAGAAAATACACGAAGCTCGAGAGGCAAAGAGTTCCAGCAACGTGCAACTCTAACAATAAACGATCGCTCAAAAACAGAGTTTCTAATCCTAGTAATAATAATTTGCGGGTTCCTACTTGAACGCGAAAAGGTAAACTCAGATCGAAGTCGAGTTGGTCGTACTGTTTTGTATTTAGAACACAAACAAAATACGGTTAGAAACAAAGTTCATGAATGAACAACCCAAAAAGCAAAGCTCTTGACATACTCCGAGATATGCATACAACGAGGAACATTATACATATACATAACGAACAATCATATTAGTGATACGATTAAGTTTAGCTAAATTATAAGATAGAGTACCAGATATAACTTCCAGTCCATACATCACATGAAATAAATGCAGTTTTTTTTAAAGAAATTAACGAGTTAAAAAAATTTTTTAGTTAGTGGTTACGTCTTTTACGGCAAATATTTGCCAAGTGTGATCATATATATCTAATGAATGTTAATTATTTAGTCCAGCTAGTGTCGGCCTAAAATTGTTGTTTATATGTATTAAATTGGCATTCTTCCTTCTTGTCGTTGGCTCAGATCCGCTGTATCTCTTCTTCTTAGTCAAATATAGTGACAATTATTTAATATGTTGCGGACTAATGGGCTTAGGTATATTCCAAGCTTTTTTTTTAAATATTTTTCTGTTAACTTTTGAAACTCAGTTTTTACCAAAGGCTCGTTTAGATCTTTATGAATATGACGTTGCCCATATAAAGCCCTCTTCCGAAAATCACTTTAATACTCATAAATCTCTTGTAAATAAGTGTACCAATCCAATATTTTACACGGATCATTTACATACATGCCTAAATCAAACTGCTGGATTTTGAGAATATCGGTCCATATTTGACTATATCCGCCACATAAGGTCCACTACCGAAATCCACGTTAAGGTGAAATATCCTCATATGCATGAAAATCACTGTTCCAAAATTTAAGAAGATCGGCCCATAATTTGTTATAGCTGCCATATAAGAAACATTTCCGAAAAACAAATAAACCCACAAAAATGTCTAATAAATATCGATATCGAAACAACTTAGATCAGAAATTTTTATTCAAAAATTATACTAATATCGGTTATACGGCAATTATGCAATAATTGGCAATAGCTCCTGAATTAAGTCCACTTCCGAGCACACCAACCAACCATAACGTTATTGAGATGAAATTCAATTAAAATAATCTTAAAATACATATATATCACATTAGTGGATACTGGATTAAGAAGCTATCAGTTCAAAATTGGGACACTTCTGCCACCCATAAATCTCTCGTAAATAAATGTCTTTCAATCAATATATAAAATGCTAATAAAATTTGCACAAAGACTGAAGAGAAAACACAATATAAGGATATTCTAGTCCTACAAACAGTGTAGTTTTTTATTTCTTAGTACGTTTGGGTGGAGGGTATTTAAGATTCGGCACAGCCGAATATAGCCCTCTAACTTGTTTTTATTTAGCACAGCGTTATTGATTGAAAAGCAAGTTGGTTGGGTATTTGCTAGCAAGTTTTAGCTGTGTTACTTTTACTGCTTAAATTAGAGAAAATAAAACGATATAGGATTTCAAGAAATAAAACACATTAATTCATCATTTTAGTTTTAAACTTTTTAATTTTTATTGATCAGTTTAAGGATACAACTAATAATAATCATATAATTGTTTGTTTGTTTGTTTTTTTTTTTGTAATTTTCTTTTTTTTCTTTTATTTATTTGTTAATATCTTAAAACATATAAATTTATAAGAAAATGTTGTCATTTTTTGTTTCTGTTTTTATCTTTGTGTTTTCTTTTAAATTTAATTTTATTTACTGGGGTAATTGTTAAATAAATCAATATTTTACGATGATTTTCGATCATGTTTTAAGTGTTTTTTTTTGTTTGCCAATTATACCGATTTTTCTTGATGATTTGATTTTTTTTTTTTAAGTTTTACTGTTTGTAAATGTATAAGTTGAGTAATTCTTAAATTACCATGAACGTATGTATGTAAATGTAATGTAATAAATGTAGATGTGTAAGTATAGAAATAAAACAGTCAGCTCCTGGCTAAAATGGAAAGAGTAATGGAAAATTTGTTTTTAATCTTTAAATTGTTATTTGTAAAAAACTGCAAAATGTTTCTTCTGAAATAATTTTTTAAAGCAAGGAGCTGTTTGTTTAAGTTTTATAGCATTGTTTTTTGTCATGCACATGAAGGATGTTTATTTATTTATTTTCTTGTTTTTTAATTTGTTTTTTAAAGAAATTATTTATTTATACTATTTTGTTCTTATCTTGTTTTCTTCGATAGCTTTAGATCTCTTTATATTCTTTTGTTATAGCAACTTTTAATGTATATAATATTTAATTTAATTTTAATTTAATTAAGTATTTATGTATATTTCATGTTGTTTGTCTTCTTATTTATGTATTTGTTTTATTAGTAGTAGTATCGTATTGTTTTTTTAATTTGTTTTAACTCCTGTCTACAAAAAGAGAAAAAACCAAAAAAAAAAAAAAAATCTAGGTTTGTAATTTATAATGGCTGTTTGGCGAAAAGGTCTGTTATCTGCAGAGAAATAAAGGACATAGATCGGGTATTCGTTTGGTTGGTAATTAGTTTTTTCTTAATGAGCATAAGTAGAAATATGTATGTATTTATTTGTTGTTGTTTTAGTTTTTTTTAAGGTTAAATATAAATAATTTTTAAAAACTATTATTTTGTTTTATTGAAAAGGGGTTTGTTTTCATTAATTCTTTATTTGTTTGGAGTAAGAATTATTACATCAACTATTTAATTGTTTTCTTTTTTTTTTATTTGTTTATTTTAAAATTTTATATTTTTGGTTTTTTGTGTAAGTTGTATTTTTCGTTTTTCTTAATTTTACTTAATAAATGTTTTTGTTTTTTTTAATTGTTGGTTTTTTTTATGAATATTTTTTTTGTTTAAACTTATCATTTTAAGGTTGGTTTATTTATTATTCATGGTTGATCTTTTCTTTTGTTTAAAATTTAAATTTTTTTAAAACAGAAATATGTCGCTGGGTGTCTTGTGGTAAAGACTTAATAAGAAATTTAGGCACGTCCTTTGCGGGCACCTGCAATTAGTTTAAAGAAAATTTGCAAAATTAGTTAAAGTTTTCAAAAATTTAAACATAATATTAAATGGAAGCTGAAATGTAAACTATACGAGGGCGGTTCGGAAACTCCTGAGCCTAGCACAGAAAGAGTATAGTTAGTTTTTCAAAAACATTTTTATTTTTCAATATAATCTTCTGAAACTTCAACTTCACTTAGCCCAACGTTTATCTAGTAATTCTATTCCTTAATAAAAATAGTTTTCCTGAAGGCTTTCAAAATAGTAGTTTAAAACTGTAAAGAATAGCTAGGCATTTTTTTCAGATTAGGGAACTGGTAAAACTCACTGGAGAATAAGGTTGGTGGTCAAGCAAATCGTACTTTAGTTCATTGATTTGAAATTTTAATTCTTATGCGTTTTTGGTCGATTGTTACCGAATGCGGCACCCATCTTGCAGAAAGCTTTTTCATCTGTAGTTCTTCATGCAAAATTAAATGGACTCTATCATTTGAGATGCCCATTATATTGGCTATTTCACGAAATTTTATTCGTTGATCATTCAATACCATATCATGCACTTTGGCCACAATTTCTGTTGTTGTTGCTGTTTTTGGACGTCCACTACGTGGTTCATCCTCAATGCTTGTACGACCACGTTTAAATTCAGCAACACAATTTTTTACTGTCGCATATGAAGGAGCACTTTCACCTAACACATTCACCATATCATTATGAATTTCTTGTCCCGATAAACCTTTTTTATTTAAATATTTAATGACACCACGAATTTCTAATTTTTCCAGGGTGAAAAATTGCGGATGCGTCTTTTTTGAACACCTGTTTCTATATGAAGGAGTTAACACTTAACTTTTTTCCGCGCTTTCTGTTCTAGACTATTAAGTTTCCGAACCGCCCTCGTAATACTTTTTATTATTATACTTTTAAGAAATATTAATAAATAAACAAAGTTTAATGTCATATTTATAGTTTTTACATATTTGTTTGCTAATTCGTTATATTGGGTGTGTAACTTAAAAATGCGGCACTTATAACAAATGCCGTATCTTTTGAATGCACTTTTTGTATTTAGTAACCAATATGGCACTTTGAGAGCTTTATTGTCTATCATTTATTCTAACTTAGTTATTGAACATTTTAGTATAAACAACAACGCTTTTTTTGCTTTGAAAATGTCGCATTATGTTGCTGCTACATATGCTCGAAATTTTGCTTTACTTTTTTAATTTCAAAAAAAAAGTGAAGCTGAAGTTCGCCAAAGGTAATTTCAATCGGGTTTCACGCGCAAGAAATAGTTTATGATTTATGGATGAAAAATAGCGCCCATGAAGATTGTTCTCAAAGTCAACAAGAGCTTTGCAAAATCATTGGGAGCTACTCAAGCACTAATTTCAAACCGTTTTGTGAGCAGTAGGATTTAGCCAAGAGCAGGGAAATTGGTTACCAATGAAATAGAAGCCGAGACACCTTGAAAAACGATTTTGTATGTCCAAAATACTGCTTAAATGTTATAAAAAGAAAACATTTTTACACAGAGGCATTACTTGTCTTGAATATTGAATAAGTTACTGTAATCCGAAGAGTCAAAGATCGTATTAAGCCCGGCCAATCAGCCGAATCGACACAAGAGCCAAATATTCATGTCACTAAGCTTAACCATTAAAAACTATTTATAAAGAAGTGGTTTTGCTTCGTTTAATTATAATTTGTTTCGAACGATGCAGAGCGCTCTTTGAAATACTCTTCTCTTCGGAACATGTGTGTCAAACACGGCTGCAAGATGAATTTCTAAAAAAATCGCCAAAATCCCGATAAGAAAAAAAATCGTCATTTCGAAATTTAAAAATCGCAAAAATAAAAAGTCACTATTTCTAATAGTAATTTGAAATTTGTACTTAAACGAAAACATAAAAATTTAACTTTAAATAGTCTCTTGTACAATACATACAAAAATACATAAATTTTAAGTTTTTAAATAAGAAATCGCAAAAAATATAATGTTAAACACAATATAGCTTGTGTAATATTATTGTAATATCTTAGTCTGCTTTCACACTTTTCGTTTCTGACTCGTCAAGCCAAGTATTTTTGCGTGAGAAGCGCAAAGAGAATAAAAGGGGTACAAACTTGACAGTACCAGTGATTATTCTTATTTCCTTTTTTCATGCATGTTGATTTGCATTAAAAAGTACGAACATTGAATTGACGCGTGTAAATGAAATAGCAAGTTCAAAAGAGAATTGAACAACAACTAGTCAGCTAAAACTGAAGAGTGTGAAACAAGACTTACAGTATTTTTTCGGCGGTTTGTTAAAATAGGAGAAAAATTTTGTAGAATTTCCCCCTTAAAATTTAGAAATTGTTTCCGCTAAAAATTTTACTTCATGGAATTCAGTATTTAAAATTGCTTTTTATGTTTACAGATAAATAAGTAATTTCAACTATTATTTAGAATTATTATACTTGACCTTAACAATTATCAATAAATAAGAAAACAATACTATTACTTAATATTGTTTTTTAAATATGTCATGTTCTTCTTAATATTTATGATATTAAATGAGAAAAATAGTTGTTATCTCACAAAAAAGAGAGAATTTGGTAACAAAAACATTATTAAAACAAATGATAGAAAATTTTATTAATTCAGAAAATCTTCACTGTCAGTGTAAAAATCGTCATTTTGCTATTTTTAAAACAAAAAATTGTCATAATGACGATAAATCGTCAAATCTGGCAGCTATGCTTATAGTACAGAACTTGCACCGTTCGACTACTATTTGTTTCGATCGATACAGAGTGCTCTCTGGGTACTCTTCTATTCAGAACATGTGTGTTAAGATAAATTTAAATTTAACTAGCACAGACAAAAACCACAATTTTTAGCCAAGCTTATTTTTTAGCTGACAGAGCACTGTTAATCACTTAACAGTCATAATACTAGATTTCTAACACACAAATGTATTTTATTGCCCTTATTCAGAAAAAAATAAAATTAAAGCAGACTTCAAATGTACTTTAAGAAAAGTTTGTATGACAATTTTGTCTAAAAGCACACTTCAAACCTACTTTAATTTTATGAATACAGCAGTATATCTATAATGCCTGAAATAATTTGAGAATAAGAAAACAATACATATTAAAAAATAGATATGGTATGGAAAATGACCTCTGAATTGAACAATACTCGTATCGTGGGATATCTGAAATAATTTTGGGATTCCAGTAAATTTATGTTTTTGGAAAAAATTAATCTGGAGATGAGATTTGGCCATTTTGGA
Source organism: Bellardia bayeri (assembly GCA_950370525.1). Lineage (NCBI taxonomy): Eukaryota > Metazoa > Arthropoda > Insecta > Diptera > Calliphoridae > Bellardia > Bellardia bayeri. The sequence goes on along the minus strand of OX493267.1, from coordinate 65,549,290 downwards.
AATTAATGAAAACCCAAATTTATTTCAGATATCCTACTATTATAGTTGTATAAAGTAACCATAGGACCATCATTTCCATATAGTGTCATAATTGAGCCCTTTTACTAATTTCCAAATTAGCCAAAAATCTTTTTCAGACTTGTTTTTTTCAGAAAACTCTAATTTACTGGAATCCCAAAATTATTTCAAATATCCCACTATTATAGTTTAATACGAGTACATATTATGACTGTTAAATGATTAACAGTGCTCTGTTAAGTGCAAAATTAGTTTTGGCAACAAATTGTGGTTTTTGTGTGCGTCATTCTTGACTTTAAAATAGAAACAGTTTCTAAATAAAATCTAAAAATTAAAGAAAAATCACACATTTATAAGTATTACACCCATAGTTTTGTGCGATATGATATACATTCATATCGATTCTTTATTGTAGTCATATCTCAAAACATAAGTAGTAAATCTTGTTTTATTTTATATGGTTATAGAAAATAGTATTTTTTTTCGTTTTCTTTTTACGCAACTGGACTAAATTGCCGATTACTTTAGCTTTTTATAAAATTTTTTTTAACTTTTGGTAGCCATCTAGTAAAAGCTTGTAATTCTACTTTCTTTTTGGCAAGGTCTAAAGTTAATTTTTTTAAATAAAGTTTTTTTTCTATACGTAACTGAAGATTTACCAAAAACAGTAAACAAAAAAAAAAAAAAAAAAAAAAAAAAAAAACTGCATCAAACTTTTCATGCCATCTACTGACAGTTTCGTTTCTCTTGTGTCCTCAATAGTTTTTTGAAAAGGAAAGAAATACTTAATCAGTTTTGACAGCAACTAAAAATTTACAATGTTGTAGTTTTATTTTTTTAATTCTTTTGTTAAAAAGTTTTTTGTTTGCAAAACAAGCCAACAAACATGCCTTACCTTGCAACAAAACAAAACGAAAAAAAACTAATTAAAGTTTTCCTTTAAAACTTGAATGACTGGACAACAATTATCTTAAAACTTAAGCTAACATTTTGGTAGATTTTAAATTAAAGAGCTTTCTTTGAAGATAAAGAAACTCTCTCAGAAAGAAAAATCTGTTTGTTGCAGTTATGTAGTTCAAGAAACTTTGACTGCAAAAAAAAGCAACTTTGTTTGTTTGGTTTTTTAGTTCTTGCTAACAAATGGCTGTTATATGTTTAAATAGACATGATAGATGTGGGTTTTGTTTAATATTATCGTTTATAAAAATTACTAAAAAGCTAAAGCTTACACAGAAAAAATTATTGACCGACAAATTTTAATTAAACTTTTAATTAAGTCTTAATTGATTTTTAATTAAACTTTTAATCATATCAATTAAATTTTTAATTGAAAAACAATTTTCAATTAAATAATAAATCATTTTTTTTTATTAAAACTACTTTTAATTAAATTTTTACAAAATATTTTAATTGATACTACAAATTCCTTCATCGGTCCACGAATATTTTAATTGAAAATCAATTTTATTTTTTTCTGTGTTACAAAAGATATTGTAAGTTATGCACGATTCAAGCAAACCTTAAGTACAGATTGTAAAAACATATTATTCTTGTCGGCATATGAATTTGTCTTGTGTGAACAACTCTTTTCGTTGTTATGTTCCAGCGTTTGAAATTGCTTAACTATTTTCAAGCACTAACTTAACTTCAACTAAAGGTACGGTCACATTTTACAAATATTTGCCAAAAAAGACGTAACCACTAAATAACATATATTTGAACTCGTTTATTTATTTAAAAAACTTTTCTTATTTAGTCCAAAGCCTAACAAATATTTAGTTTTAATTTATTTCATGCTGTTTGATCTTGCAAAGCTCTTGTAAAAGTAAACAACGTCAAACAAATTTGTGCTAAAAGAAGTGGTAACGCTTCTTTAAGTAAATATTTGCCAAATTTGACCGTACCTTAAGAGAAAATACACTGACAAAGCAGAGCACAAAGTCAAAAAACAAAAATAAAACCAAAAACGCACGTAAATAAAACTTGCTTAACTTAATCATAGCAACATTTTCAACATATACCTTTGCTGTCGAAACATTCAGAGTTTTTAGCTCAGCAAAAACTAAAAAAAGTCAAAAACAATTTATTCTATAAGCGGCAGCAAATTTTATTTAAATGCATCGTTGTGACTGGCAGCGTCAGTAAATAACATTACATAGTAAAACTACAGCAATTACTTTTATTTTTGGTTTGCGCAGCACAAATTTGCTTGTTCACTAACAACATTTTTTTTAGTCAACGAAAACATAGTCCCAATTTACACGAAGCAATTCTGTAAGCTTTTAGAAATGGTGGTGAGGGGAAGATAAGACGAGTACATATTTGATTGTACTACAAATTCGTGTTACTTTCTTATTCGTATTACATATGTGTATACAAATGTGTGTATACTCTCAAATAAAAATACGAGTGATTTAAGCAATTATATTGTGCTGTGTAAACACCGAAGAAATTTCAAGGAAAAAACTATCAATGTTTTCAACAAAAATTGCTTCGTGTAAATTGTGACTTATTGTGCTGAAGAAATGTAAGCTAAGCAGAAATTTGTGTGCTTTTATTAATTTTTAGTCAGCAATTCAAAAACTGTTATGCTCTTGTTCTAACTACAAGGGCGGTTCGGAAACTTCTTAGGCTAGAACAAGAAAAAGTTAAGTGTTTTGGAAACTTCCGTCTGTGCTATGAACACGCATGTTAAATTTCTTTTCGATCTGGCAACTCCTTCATATAGAAACAGGTGTTCCAAAAAGACGCATCCGCGATTTTTTTACAATGGAAAATTAGAAATTCGTGGTGTCATTAAATAAAAAGGGTTTATCGGGACAAGAAATTCACAATGAATTTTGGGAATAAATTTTTTGGGAATAAACAAAATCGATCGGAATCTAAGGAACGCAAAGTAAAAACGATCGATTTGCAAATACGGAATTGAAACCATTCCGATCGAATTATGTGACATGCCTGATAAATATTAAAACATTCATACAAAGTTTTATATGCTTTCATTTAATTTAATTTACTATATAATTGTTTCTCTTTATATTCTTCTATAATATCTATTAAAAAGTTAATTTTAAATTCTTAAAAGAATTTTCAACCAACACTGTGCAATTTTCTTTCTAAACTATTCCAGCTAAATTAATTAGAATTATTTGAAAGATTATAATGTTTCCATTACACATCTTTCTCTAAATATCTATCTATCTCTCTCTATATAACAGCTTTCAACCAGGGAAGCTACAGCTATAAAATACATGAGACAGAAACATAAAAACAATTATCAACTTTGTTAGGTACTCTCATACTTATTTAATAGACAATTTAAATTAATATTTTCCTTAAGCAACTAACGACATTCAAACTAACTAATCTGATGTTGGGTAAGAAAAAGTACAAAAACCCTTAGATTTCCTGGAATTTTTCTGTGTAATTTTTTTTGTATTTCTTTGCTTTGCACACAATTAAATGATTGTCCGTAAGCCTGTGAAGATTAACTAAAGGCACCAGCACCATCGTCTACCGTCGCCTCCACTATCATCAGTATCATTACCAGTTTATTTTATTTTGTTTTTTCGTTTTCATTTTCGTAATTTGTAAGTTCTTTAAACAAAATTTCACTTAATTACCTCCGACCAGCTCTTTTGGCTTACCTTTATCTTTATTTTTACGTTGTTCCTTGGCAGTCTTGTCCTTGGATTTGCCTGGTTTGCAGTTTTTCTTAATGACACGTGTTGCTTCACACGATGGATCGCTGGTTGCCTTCAATTTATCAGCCCGTGTCATTTGACCAGTAGCACACTCAGACCAAGAGCCTTTTTCATAACGGCAAGCTGAAAATAAAAAAAAGGAAAAATTGAATAAATATTTAATGTGCAATATCTTCTGGGGAGCATATTAACGATGTTGTGTACCAACATTTTTATTTACGAGTAAGTGAATTTTAAAAATGTGTTTTCATTTTCTTATTGTAATGTTAATTAACATATTTATTTAAAGTTAATTATGGGAAATTTAATTATAAATGAAAACAGAGAGTGTAAGGCTAGTCAAATCTTTTCATTATGACATACTAGCGAAATATATTGACCATAACGAAAAAATACTAGTCACTATTTCGAAATATAAACCAGTGGTCTGCATTTATAGCCTCTAGGAGCAAAACATTATAATTTATGTAGATGTACTAAAGCTCATTAAAATTACCTTGTAGAGACCACATATCGTCCATTTCAATATAAATACCAAGCCCACTACAATTTTCGAAGAAGTATTGTTCAGTTAAGCCTCAATGTCTAAAATCCGTACCAAACTTGTTTATTTCATGTTTCTGTTCAAATAATATTGTCTTCACATTTATTATCAGCGGGATAACCAGGAACGGGAGTACGGTAGCATTAGGAACAGTTACTGCTTGACCAGCCTATTTTTCGAAAAATAATGTTCTAACGCAAAATCCACAGCAGAAAGTGACATATTGTAACATGTGCCGGTGGCACATATCCATATCAATATCATCCAATTAAGGCAGAAAGAACTGGTGATATCAAGCATCTGCAGGAGCTACTGCTTGATCACATTCATTTCCAAAGAAGTATGGTTTTATATGTATATTAAAAATAAAATAACTTATACAGCCATGTCACAGAATATAATTCCGTTCGGAAGTGGAATTAATTCCGTAATTCCGTAAACGAAATTTTTTCGGAATGAAACCACTTTAAATTTACTATGTGGAATTGTTATTCTAAGAATTTCTAGGTTTCGTTCCGACAAAATTGTTCGTTTTACTTTTTCAACAGAAGCAAAACACGGGATTAATTCCACCTCCGAACGGAATTAAATTCCGTGACATGGCTGATAAGCTCAAAATCGGCACCAAACTGTGACACGTTTTGAATGTATATATTTGTTTTACGACAATCACATGTGTATTCTCTGAATTAGTCTCGTATGGACAACTCTTTTCATCGTTATATCGTTGTGCAGCAAACTTCGGGTCACCAATTTGTCCCTAGGTGCTGTTGCTGAACAACAATAGAGTTATTGAAAGTCATGGTGTCACTTAGTTCGGTGCTCAAGAAATTTACGGTAATTGTGGCTTTTGTTTCAGGATTAGATGGCAGGATTAGAAAGCCAAAGCTCTTAAGCAAGGTGCTCGTTACATTGATTGCTGCAGTCATGTACGAGAAATTGCAATTTCTTCTTCATGTTTGTTATTGTTTGTTCCCGGCAAGTGCATACAAGTATGCCCTTTGCAAGACATACATTAGTAGATATATTCTTGCTGGACATATAATGCCAACTTCACCCGCGTTTGAGTGCGCCGTGTGGTATTCCTAAAAAGGCAGATACCCATGTTAATCTTAAATAAATTTTTTCTAACCTCTGATACGGTAACAATTTATTCAATCAGGGAACAATTTCTTGTCCTCACATTTATGTGTCTCATATAGACACATCTTATCGATGTCATGTTCAAACGACATTGTCAGAATATTTATTTACACAACTATGTCTGCCATCAAATTTAATTATATAAAAACAAATCGCAATTTTATAAAATTGCAAAGAAAAATATGATAATTAACATCGATACGTGTTCCCTATAAAAAGGAACATGAACAAATTCATGTCTATAATTCAACCCACATTTTGGTCTTGTGAGCACAAAACGATGGCTCATCAACAACTTCGCAACAATATATTGAAAATTATTCCCAATTTACACGAAGCAATTTTTATTGCTAAGATTGATACAATTTTTTTTTATCGAAATGATATTGTTTCAGCAGCAACAAAATTTTTAACCAAAATGTGACTGATTCTGAGTTTAGCCTGATGTCATATTACTTTGATGTGTAGAAGCAAGAATGTTGTTGTAGTTTTGATTATCGTTGTTGTTGTATCTTTATGTGTTGGCTAGTGCATGAATGATAAAACTGTTTTTTTTTGTAATATGTATATTATTTCAATAGAATATGTTTGGTTATTTTTGTTATTTTAAAATTTTATTAACAAAACTTTTCATTCTTGAATTTGAATCAGAAAATAAAAGTCGTATTTTATTTGGCTCAAAAGAAACAAATGCGATTACAATTCTGACTTTTTCACACATTTTCCCCAGAAATATTTAACAAGTTCCCAGTCCTGTAGAAAAAATATACTCAAGAGACAAGTAAAATAAGTTTATACTTGAACCTTTAAATCAATCGAAAATTTTAACATTACATTTTCATAATAACATGTTAAAATTGTGTGGTATGGATATTTTTTTTCGATTTGCTCTCTGTTGGTCGTTGAATTTGTTTAAATAAATTCGTTTAAGTCGTCAATTTGCATTTAACAACATTTTAAAAACTTATCAAAATTTCAATACGACTGACTGCAAGCATTAAAAAGGATAAAGTTATCCTTATGTCTTCTTTCTTCTTTTTTTGTTTTTTTTTTGCTGTAGTAAAACAAGCCAACCAGACGGCCGTCATACATAAACAGACAGACAAACAAACAAAAAAAAATCGAAAAAAAATAAAAAGCACATGAATTTATACTCATACATTACTAAATGCCATAACAGACACATGAGAATAAATTTTATCAGATTTTGCTCATCCCCGCCATGTCATGTCATATTCAGTAACATTCCATACGGCAGAAGAAAGAAGCCAAAGATAAAAAAACGAGAGACAAACTCAAACAACTATATGCTTTTAAAAAGTCATACTAAATGTTTTTGGTATAAATTGTTATGTTAATGTATTCAGACGCGATAAGCCACAGCCAGCTCCACTGCAGCTCCCAATAAAACTCTATAAAAATGAAGCAAACAAAAAAAACTTTTACATTTACATTTTTTTTTTTTATTTTATTCCTTCACATTTGTTTGGTATGCGAGTTTTTTTTTACCAGTAATCTGACCGTCCACCATTTTTGTTTAAAGTCATATAATTTAACTGTTCTGCTATTCAGCGCATTCTATCTGTTGTTTGTTTTTCTATGCAAATAGAAAACAATATTCTCTTATATTTGAATTTTACAATGTTGCCATTAGTTTTGTGTTACACATTTTAGAATTTGAATATCGTTTGGTTAGTTTTAGTGTTTTTGTTCGTTTTGTTCTTTGTGGTTTTTATTTATTTGAATTTGTATTTGTTTTTGTGGGCAATTTGAATAAGGTAAAGTTAAAATATTCCAAGAAGATTCCAACTCAAGTTTTTTTTTCTATAATTTGATTCAGTTTTGTTTTCTTTGAACAAATATTCTGTTAACATTGTTAGAACAAGAGCATTATATTGACAAGAGTGGTCCACACGAGGCAAATTCATGTTGTTCAGCATGGTGAAAACGTATCGTTAACATCGATAAATAAATAAATTTCTTTGTATTAAAATAACGTTGTTTTTGTGTAAAAAATATATCTGATGGGAGTCATCGTTGTGCGAAGAAATATTCAGAATATTTGAACAAAAACACAACATTGAAATGAGTGGTCCACACGAGGCAAATTCATATTCTTCTATATGGGGAAAACGTGGCGATTAATTTTTAATTTTTCTCTTTATAACGGGTGGTTAAATTTCAAGGGCCGATGTTGATTTTGAATAAAACACAAACTATTTTGGAAATTATTGTAATTTTATTTTATTATGATATATTGGTCAATTATGTATGGAACAAAATATCGGCCAAATGGGCGCCGCGACCACGGCGGCACACCTCCATCCGATGGTCCAAATTTTCGATGACCCTGAGGCATAATGGAGGTTCTATGCCGTTAATGTGCCGAATTATCTCATCCTTTAGCTCTTGAATTGTTGCTGGCTTATCGACGTACACCTTTTCTTTCAAATAACCCCAAAGAAAAAAGTCCAAGGGTGTCAAATCACATGATCTTGGCGGCCAATTGACATCGCCATTACTTGAGATAACACGGCCATTGAATTTGTTGCGCAAAAGAGACATTGTTTCGTTAGCTGTGTGGCAAGTGGCACCGTCCTGCTGAAACCACATATCGTCCACATCCATATCTTCCAATTCGGGCCATAAAAAGTTCGTTATCATCTCACGATAGCGAACACCATTCACAGTAACTGCCTGACCGGCCTCATTTTGGAAAAAATACGGCCCGATGATGCCGCCAGTCCATAAACCGCACCAAACAGTCACTCTTTGTGGGTGCATTGGTTTTTCGACAATCACTCTTGGATTCTCATTCGCCCAAATGCGGCAATTCTGTTTATTGACGAATCCACTGAGGTGAAAATGTGCCTCATCACTGAAGATGATTTTCTTCGAAAATTGATCATCCACTGTTGCCATTTCTTGCCACCATTCTGCCCATTCACGACGTTTGGAATGGTCAAGAGGGTTTAGTTCTTGAGCCAATTGCACCTTGTAAGCGTGTAAATGCGTCTTTATGCATAATGTTCATCAACGACGAGCGTGAAAGGTGCAATTGTTGGGCACGACGACGAGTTGAGGTGGACCGCTCTTCAGCCACACTATCGCGAACAGCAGCAATATTTTCTGCAGTACGAGCTGTACGAGCATGTACTGGTGTTCTCACATCTTCTACAGACCCGGTTTGCTCGAAATTTTCCACGATTTTTACGATTGTACGCACATTTGGACGATCAAATTGACCAAAAAAATCACGAAGTGCACGATGTGCATTTTGATTTGAACGCCCATTTTCATAAAAAGTCTGGATAACTTTAACACGTTGTTGGATTGTGTATCTCTCCATGGTTCAAATTGAGTAAGTCTGAAATAGAGAAATGTCAAATAAAATTCGGAAAAAAGCTTGGCGTTTAGGTGTGGTTCACATTCAACACCGGCCCTTACAATTTAACCACCTTTTAGTTTTTTAAACAACTTGTTTTTGTGTAAAAAATACGTCTGATGACGGACATCGTTGTGCGAAGAAATATTCTGACAATATTGTTTGAACAAGAACACAGCATTCACAAGCCCAGTCCATAAAAGGCAAAGTTGTATCCTCCTGTCCAATTTGATATGTTAGCACTTAAACAAAAACACGTTTAATGGAATTTCACACAGTGTACTATCTTGATTGTTTTTGCGGTATTCAGTCATCTATTTGTTGTGGCATTTTGTGCAGTTTGAAACAAAGTTTTTTTTCCAACATATAAATGTATACGAGTACATATTTATTCGACTAAATATTTGTGGTATTTGTGGTATTTGTACAGAATATTGTGGTGAATTATGATTTGAAATTTTTGCAGATTTCACAATTTAATACAATACAGTTTTTTTGTACAACTTTTGCAGCTATTTGATGTACAATTTTTAAATTTAATAATAATTATATGCAGGTTACCAACTTTTTGTACATGATTAAGTAATGTTGCCAAACATTATTATCTCATTATGGAACTAGTGTTAAATATGCAACATCCACATATCGATAGATAATAGCTTCTTACTTTAAAACATTCAATTTTTATTAAAACAACAAACATAAGTTTTTGCTTTGATCTCGTTAAAAATCTGTTTTTATATACCAAAGAATTAAATTTGTCATTTTTTTATTTTATAATTTTCAGCCAAAAATATTTTATTTCAACTCATAAAAATCATACATTGTTCGAACTTTTTAAGGTTTAAAACTCAGAGCACGTTTTAAAACGTTTTTAGTCATACATACATGCATTTCTTGTAAACACAATTCCATATAGAATGCAATTTATATGCAGTTCAAATAAGTATTAGGGAGAGGCCAGAAATGTTAGTTTGTTTTTTGCAGAGAAATTCAAAAATATGTATTGAACCCCCAGAGGCCTTGATAATGGTGCATTTAAGTTGCAAAAGAAACGCCAGCATTTCGTGCAGTTTATAAACATTTCTCATTAAGTAGAGGTCCAGTAGCCTACTACGTCACACAAAGAATAGATACTGCAATGTTAAACGTTATTGATCTATCTAAGATACATCTATAAGTTTTTAATTAAAAATTTTCGGCATTTGTCTAACGACTTTATGGAACTAAATTATTAAACTATTTTTCGTTTTTTTTTTTTAATACACATTTCATTAATTTACGAGTTTTTACGAACATGTTTGTCACATTTTATACAAAATTTTTTAAATAGAAAGTGGTTTCTAACATTTCGATGTTTCATTTTAAAAAACATTTCGAGTACGGTTACTAAAGCATTTCGAGCATATTTTCGCTAGAAAAACCATATGGTACAGATTCGCTATTAAAAACATTCCGTACCAAGTTTCGCTGTAAAAAAACATTACGAATAAAGTTTCGCTGTAAAAACGTTTCGAACAAAATTTCGCGCAATGTTTTCTATAGAAAATATTTCTCGCATGGTTTTCTGTATAAAATATTTCGAAAAAAATTTTTCTATAAAAAATATTTTGAAACATTTTTTTTTTGTAGAAAATATTTCGAACAATGTTTTCTGCAGAAAATATTTCGAAGAATGTGTTCTGTCAAACACATTTCGAACAATGTTATTTGTAAATTTTGTTTTTCGAAATTTAATTGTGAATATTTTTTTATTTGAAATGTCTTTAAATATTTTTCTAACCAAAATTTGTTGGAAAATTTTATAAAGGGATTTCTATTGTAAAATTTGTTCTGAAATTGCTTATGCGAAATGTTTAAAAAATGTCTCTTTAGAAAAATTTGTTTCAACATTTTTTAAACAAATTTAGAAATTGTTTGTGTAGAATAAAATTCAAAATAGCAAAGAAGATTTAACAAAACCAAAATGTTTGAAACTAAAAGTTATTTAATACATTATTTTAAAAAAATTAAAAATTTTGAATTATTTAAAATATTTGTTTTAAACTGACACTACAACCAAACTACGTAAATGTACTGATTCATTTGTTGTATTAAGTGCCACATGAAAATGCACCATTTCTGTTGCCGTAAAAAATACTAAAAATGTATTTCCGCTACCTTAGTTATTTGCCATTATTTTGATTTTATTTTAAAAACGTTTTAATTTTATTTAGTTCTGAAAATATTAGTCACGAGTGCAAAACAATTTAACACGTCAACAAAAACACTAAAGGCAGGAAAGAATTACGAAACTAAATAGAGAAATATTGTCCAGCTTACACAATTTTTAAAGCATTTTTTTAAATTTGATTAAATCATGGCATTTCTTTAATGAGTTCAAATAAAAACAAATGACAGAGAATGGTGTTTGGGTGGGGGGTGTTGAGGGGTTCGAAGGTTGTGAATTTTTAAACTGCAATATTTATTTTTATTGTTGGTACTCCATATACAAAATTAATGCTTGCCATTAAAACAGAGAAAAGAAAATAAAATATTTCAACCTGACATGCGAGAAGCACAAACATTATAATTTAAAAAAAAATATAAAAAAAAACACTAAATGAGACTGCTGCATTCAATGAATGGAGCATAAACCTATGCCGGAAACGACCTATAACAATCCTCTTGAATGGCATTTTGCATAATTATGACTTTTGCACAAGAGCCTGAGTGCTGGCATGAGAAATGGGGAAAATTATGAAAAATAATAAACTGCACAGAAAACATAATTAAATGTATAGTGGTGCAGAGAAAAGAAAATTAAAGAACATTTTAATGGATGTGACAAGTTTTTTTTTCTCCTACAAAAGAGAAACGGATATACAAATAAAATGTGAAGAAACCAAATGCGTATAGTATGAGGGCTAAATTTGACTGTGCTAGATATAATATAGCAGGGACATACTGAAACTAATTTGAAGAATAAATATGATTCTGAAAGGCGCTTTGAAAACTATGCGGTATATGCTTTTAATTGGAGTCATAGGAATCAGAAAATTGTTTAATTGGAATAGAGTCATATTAAATATTGGTGGGTGTATTTGTTGTTCCTGTTTCTTTATACGAAAACTGTTAAAAGCAACATCCTGTATGTTCCTGTCTGTATGTATATATGTCTTAGAAAAACTTACCCTTCTTGCATTTCTTTTGAATGGTTCGTGTTTGATCGCAGGCTGGATCTCCCTTCTTGAGGGTCAACGTTCTTGAGCGAGTATTAGTTTTGATGTCACATTCAGTCCAGGGATTTTTGCCATAACGACAGGAGAGTCCTGCAAATAAAACAGAAGCGATTACTTATTTCCCATACAAATAATTAATTTAAACTTATTTAATAGAAATTTTATTCAATTTTCTTCTCTAAATTTTAAAAACTAAAGTTTATAAATATGTATTATGTATTAAATTATATTTAAATTGTTTATATTATCATTTAAGCTACTATATATCTCAATTTATTGCCTTGCAGCAGCTATAAATTTTAGATTTTAAGGTTTATTGTAGACAATTTATCTTTTATTTCTAGTCAGTACACTCTAAGAGATTTTTATGTGTTGGCCATTTCCTATTTCCGCTTTAGACAGTTTTTGTTGTTGCTGTTGTTTATTTTGTTGTTGGCTGTGAGTTCTTGTATACGTTTTTCATTTCTGTCACTATTTTAGCTGTTTTTTTTTTATTGAGGCAGTTTTATAGTTAAGCTTTATTTTTATTCTGTTTCTTTCTTTTTAAATCTTCTCTTTGAATATGTGATTCATTATTTTGTATGTTGCTACTAAGCAACATGGCCGGCGGCGTTTCTATGTTGGTGTGGTGTTGTATGACTGTCTTTGTGTTTGTATTTATTAAGAAGCAACACATTTAATGACAAATTTTATATAGATGTGTTTTTAATGTGGCCAAGAAAATGATAAAGTAAAATTTTTATTTCGTTGAAGGATTAGCCAGGGATTTCATTTGTGTAATATAAATTAGAAGATGAAAAAAAGATAAATAAAGTAAATAAATCTTTTTATTTTTTATGTATTTTTTAGCTCGGTGTGGAATGATCGAAATGCGTAGTATATAAATGAATACATGAAAATAGAGAAGTTAGGGCTTAACTTTATATTGTTTTAAGAAGTCCATGAAATTAAGAGAATTTTAAAAGGAATCATTGCTAGTGCTTAAAATTAAAATACACCTAATTCTGTTTTTAATTGGGTCCAGAAAAACCCCGTGTAAAAAAGATATTGATCGTATGCGAAATAAGTGAATGGTTCCTTAGCTCTAAAAAAAATGGAATGAAAAAAATGTGGATTGTCTCTGTTCATCCAGAAACAGTAGGCAGTCCATTAAAAAGTGTTGGTTATCATAATCGAGTGCCTCGAAAAAACCCATTCATAAATGACATCAATAAAGCCAAACGAATAGAATTTGCTAAGAAGCATATAAATGGGAAAAATGTACTGCCGTATTCATAAAAAATAAAGTAGGTTTGAAGTGTGCTTTTAGACAAAATTTTCATACAAAATTTTCTTAAAGTACATTTGAAGTCTACTTTATTTTTTTCTGAATAAGACTGGTAGTCGTTAGCGACGAAAGTAAGTTTAATATATTTGGATACGATGGAAAACAAAAAATTTGGTACAGAAAGAATGAAAAGCTGCAACCTAAAAACCTAATGGCCACAGTAAAACACGGATGGGGCTCTGTTATGGTTTGGGGTTGAATGTCGGCGGCTGGGGTTGGTATTTTAGTTTTTATTGAGACAAAAATGAACTCCGTTCACCACCCCAGCCACCTGACTTAAACCTCATTGAAAATTTATGGGGCGAATTGCACCGCAGGATAAGAAAAGGCACAATAAAACTGTTCTTTTAAAGGAATGGTATTAAATTTCTTCCGGAACCACGAGAAAATTGTTCAATTCTATGATTAAAAGTCCTTTTAGAAACCAAAGGAGGGCCAACAAAGTATTAATAAATCAATATATTTTACAAATAAATGAATTAACCTATAGAGTATGTATAGTTTTCTGGGTATAAAAAACTGAATTTCTTTATTTTTTTTTAATAAATGTTTATTGTTTAAAACTCGTAATGTAAAAAAATTGTTTTACTGCCTATAGCAAACAATACGACATAATGTAAAACATTTTGAAGCTTTACAAATAAATACATAGATTTTTTAGCGGGTATGTATAATTTTTTGTGACACTGTATGTACATAGCAACGTGTTTTGACACAAGGATAGCTATTAGAAGAAATGTAGAATGTAATTGTATGCACTAAAAAGGAGTTCCCCCAAATTTGTGCCTTCTACAATTGAGCTAACCAGTAAATTTGCTTGTATTCACAAAAGGGAATTCCCCTAAATTTGTGATAACATATTTCTCAAAAATTTAATTTATATAAAAAAAAATTTTCAGAACAAAAGATTTTAAATCGTGACAAATGGAATAAAATCGTGTAAAAAAATTTTAAATTTCTTTTTTTTTAAACCGTGATAAATCAAAACTATGTAAAAAAAGATCGTGTAAAAACAGAATTAGGTGTATATTCGTATCTAAAGTAAATTTAATTTTTCGTATAGATTTTATAATTTCTTGTTATAGTTTATTTAATTATTAAGGTATTTTTTTAATAAAATCTTTATTCTCGACATTTCTCTATTTCGTTGTGTAGCATCTTCAGCAAATATTTTTTATTTTATAAATTTCAAATTGTTTGTCATATGAAAACTTTTAACATAACAAAATATTAAAATAACAAGTGACAATATATTACTAATTACATAATATTTGTAAGTTTTATGTCCCGAATTGCTGGACTTAAATCAGACCAAAGATTGGGACAAACATTTTAGTAAAACCAAACAACTGCGTTCTTTGTAACTGGTTTTCGCAAACATGGAGTGATGTAGATGATTTTTGTTCAATTCAGAAAACATGTCCATTTTGGTGAAATATCGCCATCTGCTATCTATAATAATCTAGAATAGTTTTACAAAAAATTCGAATGAATATATTCCTCACCAAAAATTTTATATTTTAAACTCTATGGCAATCGATTGTGTCTTAACATAAAAGTCAATATTCTTTTGGACTTGTCATTGTTTGGAGTACAAAGAATACACACACAGCGAAAAAATATAGTTGTACATGTTTAGCACAACAATGTTAACATTTTTACAAATTTTTTAACAATGTTATGGTCACTGTAATTATTCATATGATTGCGATAATATTAGAGTTAAGTTACGATGCAGATGATTACTACAATCATATATGCGATTGTAGTAACTACGTATATATTTGTGGAAATCATGTTTATGATGAATTCATTTCTCCTAATACGTTGCTCTTGGATTATAATTGAGAACAACATAATATTATATTATCTCTCATCATGAAACTGATCACCACAAACATTACATAATTGCTGTAATAATCTATATGATTACTATAATCATGTGAATCATATCATGTTGCCTCAATCATATAAATAATTAAAGTGGCCATAATATTTTAAAAATAATTGTAAGATTTTTTGGAATAGTTGTAGGAAACTTATACAACTATATTTTTTCTCTGCGTGCATAAGTGACAATTTTATAGTTTCAAAAGCGCTATAATCACCTCATAAGGCAATTGTCTTAAAAAGAAAATATACAACACTTATTTTGTGGACAAAGCAAGATAAACAAAACAAACAATTTGAGTTAGAATATTTTCAATGAAATTTAAAATTTTGTTTGCATTCTTGTGTTGTCAATAAAAGTTACGAAATTTTATTTTAATAATTGTTCAAGTTTAAAGTCTTTTTTATGTTACTGAATTGACTTACTTATCTTTACTACTGAAAATTAATTTCATTGCGCCAGAAAAATATAGAAAAATAGTAACATAAGGAAATCAAAAGGGCAGTTTTCAAAGAAAGACACAAATAGTTATAAAAATTGAGTATCTTTCTTTTCGTGACACCTCTGTTTACCCGGTGGTTTGGAAGATGCTTATCTTTCTTTTGTAAAGACATATTTTAAAATGTATACAACTGTTCAAGTTATTTATGTACAAACAATTTTTACTTATACGCAATCTGTCTATTTGAATTTTTCGCTGGTTGAAGCAAAATTATATATTACGTATGAGTAATATTAATTTCAAATAAATATCATACGTCAATTATTTTGTTTAGAATATCAAATTGGATTAAAGAAGTTTCTTTAAATGAAATAAAAAAAATGTTTGCTAACGTTATTGGCTGATTTCTTATTATTGTTTATTTGATCTTTTTTTTATTAAGATTTTGGTAATTTTTTTTAAATTTTGATATTTATTTAGTCGGGCTCGAGTTCATTAAATTTAATTTTCATTAAATTTTTTTACTGAAGGAATTGTTTTACAACATGAAATCTCTATTAAAATTTTATTGATAATTTTTTTGGCTGAGCTGGGGATTAAACCTGGGTTGAATTTCGAGAATCACCACATTCTCTCATCAGAATTCTTTGCGTTCTAACCTGTAATTATCATTTTTTAAATTTTTATTTTCATGTTGCCTCCTTTTTCTTCAGTTTTTTTCCTTCGTATTAATTCTGTCAAGACTTCGTCTTGAAAACCTGAATACATTTGTTTTTGGTTATGTTTGTTGTCTACTTTCGTCGACATTTAAGTACAATTGTAAACATTAGCTTGTGCCCTAGCTATTTTAAGAACAATTATTATTTTATTCGAACTGTTAATTTTTTTTTAAATTTTGATATTTATTTAGTCGGGCTCGAGTTCAGTAAATTTAATTTTCATTAAATTATTTTTACTGAAGGAATTGTTTTACAACATGAAATATCTATTAAAATTTTATTGATAATTTTTCCAAAAATACTTGCCTTGACGAGTCAAAATTGAAGAGTGTGAAAGCGGACTTTATAAGTTATGATAAATACATGTAGTTTTTAATCGCTTTTAGATGAACTCTTCCGTCTCTTTATATTTCAGGGCCATTGCAAAGGTTTGGTTTAATTTAAAAAAAGGTTTGTGAAACTCTTCATTACGGTCTAAGAGGACTTTAATAATATCAAAACTAAAAAAACTAACTTTATAAATTAGATTTTCTTTAAAGAAAATTTATTGTATAACTTTTTACTATAAAATAAAATCGTTTGATGTTATTCCTTTGAATCGAACTAAACAATAACTAACCTGCCAGTAATATTAAGCCCTGCTGAGTAAATAATTAAAATTGTCATTATGTTGTACAACTTCAAATTTTACAATTTTCTCCAATTATAAAATATTCTTTTGTGCAAAAAAAAAAAAAAAACTAAAAAAAGAACATATTAAAAGTATTATATTCCATTTGACATTTCTAAGTTGATGTCTTTATAAAATATTTATTCAATTCTTTTAGTGTGCAACAAAACAGCAGAAAAAAACGTTTTACGTTTTGCCAAGACTTATATAAATTTTCATTTATCCACAAATAGACTTTGCAGTTACTACTTCAATACATAAAACAAGAATAAAATAAGGAAAAACTTACACAGACATTGACTGTTGGTGTCTTCTGAAATATAAGAGGTCTACTTACTAGTAGCGAGTGAACGTTTGATATGGTGCTGCTGCAGATAGATACACTCCTACAGATATTATTTATTCATTCGTTTACTTAACTTGACGTTGATGCTACTCGTGCAGCAATAGCAACAACAACAAACTGTACTGTAGTATGTTATTTAGTTACTTGAGCTTTACTTACCATCATTCTTTGTGCCACGTTCATTGCGTATTAAAATCTCATGATCATCTTCTTCCCATATTTCACCCTGTGATGATGTTGTCGGCTGTGTTTGTTCACCAACTGGCAGAGCTAATGGTGTCTCTTGTACTTCTGTTGTGCCGTATGCTAAATGTGGCAGCATTGACAATGAGGCCAATGCCACCACTATAAATGTACATACTGATGTTGCAAGTTGATTATGGTGGCGGTAATGTTTCATTTTGTTTCTATGTTGTGCTGTTCTATTCTGTTCTTTGCTGTTTTATTTTTTTCTATTTCTGCTGTCCTTGTTTGCTGGAGTCTATTGTGGTTTTTAAAGCTGTATGCTAGTGGGTGTTGTGGGGCTAGTGCTGGTAGTCGTGGCGACGGTGCTGATGTTAATGCCGTTTGTGTGGCAAATGATGGTGATGACGATGTTGTTGCTAGTGGCGGTGGTGATGGAAATGCTTTTGATACAGAATTGTCAAAAGTAAGCAATCTCTGTGTGTCTGTTTGTTTAACTGTATGCCACACAATTCGTAAATATTAAAGTGATTTTGGTGTGGGTGTTTAATTTGTTTCTTTTCTAATATTTTTCTTACTGCTGTTCTGCAAAAACTGGTGGTATTTTTAGTGAACCCTGCAAGCATAAAAATTGTGTAGAAAAAATTTGTAAATAAAAAGACGTAATGCAGAATACAATTATATAAAATGAAATCAAATTAATAACACAAAAAGCCATAAGAAAAAGGGAGGAAAACACAGGAAGTACATCAATACAAAACAGACAAATTAAGAATTATTATGTCATTATCAATATTTGCTGAAAAGAAAAGGAATACATTTACAAAAAAAAAAACAACGAAAATATTCTTAACAAATTTACAACTCTTTGTATTGTAATTGAAGCACAAAATCCCAGTGCAAATACGAGTTATAATTATATTTCCTGGCAAAAAGGAATATAACAAAATTAAAATTCTTTTATATTTTTCATTTGAAGTGCATATATGAGATAAAATGAGAAATATGTTTGTGAAAAAAAACAGACATTTGTAAAAAATTAACATACATAGAAATGTATGTGTTTGTGGTTTTGTGTTTGGATCTCCAAACATTCCCGCATTGCCAAAACCTCGGCAATTAAAATATTATGACATCTGCATCAACAGAAACTTTTTTCATTTACAAAGAATTGTGATTAGAATTTGATGTTTTTTATATGCAACATAATGTTGTACGTAATTGAATTTTTTTAAATCACACTACATTAAGCAACTGGGCGTATGAGTCATAGCAAAATAAAAGTTTAATAGAAAGTAATCATACGTACCTATAGTCATCAACAAGATGTTAGAATTTATCTATCTTTAACATATCGCAAAGAAATGTTCTACATTCATTTGATCCGTGGTTTATAAAGGGTTATAAAACTGTGTTCCCTGTTTTGGGATTTTGCTGCAAATAGGATAAATCCGAATTTCAAATCTTATATCTAAAAAATTTTAATTATTAGTCCAGCCAATGCCGAACGAAAATTGTTTGACCATTGTTGGTTTTAAGTATTAAGTAAATATTCTTTCTTCTTATCTTCGGCTCAGATCTGCTGTATCCCTTTTGCTTAGTCAAACACAGCCACTATTGTTTAAAATGTTGCGGGATAATGGGTTTGGGTGTACTTCAAGCTTTTTTAAGTGTTTTTCTGCTTTTTTTTTTGGATCTCAGTTTTTACCAAAGGCACGTTTAGGTCTTTATGGATATTTGAATTTTTTATATACTTTCCCCCTGGTATATAATCATATGATCATTTTTTTGCTACAAAAAAGTCGAATTTTAAGCCAACAAATCTTCATATGCGGGAAATTTTATTTAATTCTGTAATTTGAAAATTTGATTACTCACCGAAACTTATGGTATTTTCATAAGCACCATAAGCTTCGTGCTTAAAGATTTAGAGATAATTTTTGCTGTTCAGAAGTGATGATATATGAAAATTAAATAGAGAAAAAGCATTTAAATATTAAACGAGTATTGTTGGAGCGTAGTTAACAGATATTTTAAATAATTTTCCCTAACGACTAAGGTTTGCAACACATACTTTCATGTTTACGTAAGTTTAATTTAAAATTTATCAGCTTCTTTACTGTAAGTATCTAAAAACTTACGCTTGTAAAATATGTATTGTAGGAATATAAAGTTGGTAATTCCCCCGTTCAAAATAAATGCGAAACTTCATGTACGGTTGTGCTTATTATTTTTAGATCGACTTGTATTCTGTGAGGCGAAGGTAATTTCTTACGTAAAACATACGAAATGAATTCAATTATAATGTATTATAATACAACTAAAGGAGGAGTAGATAATATAGATAAACTGTTCGGTGAATACACGTGCAAACGGAGAACAAATCTTTAGAAGTTGTCAATATTTTTTAATGCTATTGACATATCAGCACTAGCATCTTATATTATATATATTAGCATCGGGCTAAAAATACAAAAATAAATTCACAGTCATCGACATCATCTGCAATACAAATTTTGTATATACCAAACTTTAAAACTGCAACATCTCCTTTACAAACAAAAGACACAAGCGGACACCATTCCAGTAGTAGAAAGTTATTACGACTGCTCGCAGCTACGTATGAAGCAGAGAAAGACTTGTAAAGCTTGTACTGGCTGCTCCAAGCAAACCTGCGAAGAATACTCGATTAGTCGACTAATATGTACAAACGGCTCGATAAATTTGGGCTAAAATTTTATTTCTCTTTTTTTCAAAACTTATTGCTTTTCTTTTGTTTATAATTTATACAGACTTCTATTAATTCATGCATTAATTAATACAAAGGCAATGGCCGCTTTCTCATATAAAACACGTAAAGGTACCGGGGTACCTTGATGCGCAAATTACAAAACAAGTCAAGGCGTAAGGCTGCAAAAAACACTAAATTATTTGAAAGTTAGTAGTTCACAAAAAGTTTCAGATATACAAGTTATCAATACCTTGGTGCACACATAAGGGTTAATAACATTTTGTCTGCCGATCATCACTTAACACTTTCAATCTTTAAACACGACAGTGTCAAAAAATTTGCAAACGATTTTCTTTCTATTTTGCTTTACAATTGCTCAGCATTCGTATAAATATATGCTTGAATTTTTTCCGGATGTGCGGATTTTATAAAAACAATACTTGATAATTGAAATTTCCCTCTCTATTGTTAATACCTTAAAATATTTGGTTAAATTTCAAACCAAATCTATGTAATTAATTTGTGAAAGAATAAGCCATACAATAAATAAACGTTTTACACAAACATTTCATAAATGTTGAAAAAGTTATGTATAGTTTTTTTTTCTATATTAACACAAACTGCTACGATACACAAAAAGTACCCAAGAAGTACACAAAAATTAAAAATAAACTAAAGACAATAAACAAGCTTAAAAGCAAAGAAAAACTTGTGAAGTGAAAACTTGTTTAATAAACAAACGTTAATAACAAAAACAACAGGAACATCAACAACTTTGTACAACAATATAAACGCCAGTTAAAAAGACTACAACCGCCACTATACATAACATGATGTACAGAGATGATGATGACTTTAACAGCATGAACAAAATAAAAATGTTGCCAATGTTTCTGTGTGGTATACGAGTATTGTTGTTCATACTCATATTCTTGCTGTTGTTGGTTGTAGTTATTGCTACTAGTACATTGTTTTAAAACTATGATGAACCTCAAAAATAATAAAAGCAAACAAAAAAATATTTCCGGTTTTATATACATTTATACGCACAAACACACACCGAGATAATTGCATACATATACATATTTTTATTTCCCTTTAGGGTTTTAAACATTGCCTGTATAACTATTTATGTATAAACGTAATTCTGCTCTTTGGGGAAATGTATGAAACTTTTTTAAACTCAATGAAAAAATATTTGTTTTTCTTTTTGTTTTTTTTTCTCGTGTTGTACACCAGTGTAAAATAAACTGACTTTGTAAAAGTGATAAATAGAATGTATGAAGTGAGCAAAAGGAGCTTATTTAGTCATACATAGACAATTCGGAAAACAATGTTTTTTAAACTAATATTTTAATGTAGAGGAAATAAATAAAATGTAAACAAATTAAGTAAATTTAGTTTATTAAGCTTACCTTACACTAACTATCATCTAATTTAATTTCAAGATTTAAAAGAAATCATTTCAATGTCACTTAAGGTGGTTTTAAACGGTATGTATATTGCAGTGTGCTTGTCAAATTTTCCACTGCAAAATGCAAACGCGTCATGTAAAAGCAAAACAAAAAATGCTTCTGCAAATATCATCCTGCATTTATAGTGTAAAATTTTCAATTAGAGCATGTTCTATTTTCATCTGACATAGCAAATGCAACCAGCTGTTTTGCAAGTCAATTGTTTATGGCGCCAAGAACATAGTGTTTGTAATTCAGCAAATTTATATTTAAACAAAAAAATTGTATTAAACAAAACAATATCAGCCTTATTCAGAAAAAATTAAAGTAGACTTTAAATGTACTTTAAGAAAATTTTGTATGAAAATTTTGTCTAAAAGCACACTTCAAACCTACTTTATGTTTTATAAATACGGCAGTAAATTTGTATTAATATATTTATTGATTAAACGTATTTATACGTGTTAATTGATAAAATGCCTGAAAATTGCCAGTTTTGACAGACATGCACGATTACATATGTATCGTACAACTGACAAGTATACTGCAAAATACATACTGTGTAAAACCAGCTTTAGTTGCCCTAATTTCAAAAATGCAAGAACTTTTTGAAACATTGTTTATATCCCAGCAAAAACTTCTCTTACAAGTTAAGTTAAAAAGTAATAGGAAATTGTCGACGGCAAATATTTGCTGAAAAAGACGTAACCACTAAATAAAATATATTTGAAAAAACTTTGTTTATTTAGGACAAGACACAAGAAATATTTAGTCTTATTTTATTTAATGCTACTTGATCTTGCAAAACTCTTGTAAAAGTAAACAACGTCAAACTAATTTGTGCTAAAAAAAAGTGGTTACGTTTTTTGAGCAAATATTTGCCAAGTCTACTAGAAAAAGTACCTACTTAATTTTGTTCAGCGTGTTTTAACTAAAACGTTAATAACTTATTTTTATACTTAAAAGTATCATAAAAGTTTGTGGTTGTAGGCTGATTACAATAAAATGTTATAGAAAGAATATACATGATGATGATGATGCTAATAATGATTTATGATTATTTGAAGTAAATTTTTTGTATTTTACAATTATAAACTTTTTAATGTATACATAAAGTATTTATTTAATACATAATTAGTAATACAAAATGTGGCGAATAAAGCTACGAAATAATTAACTGTAGGTGAAGTTTTTGCTAGGATATTTGCCATATTTTTAATTTTTAGCTTTGATTCTGAAACATTTGTACAATAAAACTTTATTCAGAGTATTGACCATTGTTAGCTATGAAGTTTTCCCATCTTTCTGATAACATATTAATACCGCACCAAAAGAACTGCTCATCTTTGAAGTTCAAAAACGAATCTAAACTATTTAAGTATTCCTGTTCTGAAGCTCATCCCAGAGAGAGCGTTCTTTTTAGATTAAAACATATAGTATTCGGGCAAGGAAAGGTTTGGACTATAAGAAAAGCGACGAAAAACCACCTAACCACTTCATTTTAAATAATTTTTAAGTAGTATTGCAACATGTGGTCAAGATTTTTTAAGATGGAATATTACACTTCTGTATCTTGCTGCATTTAAAGGGCGTTTTTCGGCCAATACCCGCTTCAAAAGAATTAGTTGCATTTGGTACAAGTATGATGGTCTGGTCAGACTTCAGCAGCTCATAATAGATATTACCTTTTTGGTTCCAACAAATACAGGGCAACAAACTTAGCGCCATAAATATTTGGCTTTGTTGTCGGTTGACCAGGCTTAACATATGTATCTATTTCTTATATCAAGTAATAATTCGATTTAAAACTGATTTTTTTTCATAACGTTTAAGCAACATTTCTTCGGTCTTTGTCCCTGATTTTCAATTATCGATCATGCTCTACGCATACGTGTTAGAATTTCTGCTTGAGTAGCTCCCAATAATTTTGCAAGCATTTGTTAAGCTTGACAACAATCTTCATGGTTGATTAAGGAGCAGAGGTCATTCAAATTTTTTTTGACTGGTTAAAGTTTATTTCGAAACAAAAAAAAACCTTTGTAATTTGCACTTAAATGTTCAATAACTAATTGGGAATAAATAATATTTATGTAGCCTTCAAAATGGCATATAAGTTTTTACAGATAAGAACTGCGTTCAAAAAATAAGGCATAAGTTATAAGTCCCTTATTTGTCAGTTATATACCCAATATATATATATTTTGAAAACATAACTACATTTACATGAAAAATTTGAAATGCTACTTGTTGAAATACATATGTACATATCTGTCAATTGTTACAATAAATTAAATTGTGCTGGAAAATCGCATTAAAATATTAAAAAGTCATAAATGAATAAGCCGCTGGTTTTTCTGAAAATCATGCACACAATCACTCATTCAAAATTAATCATTTTTCAAATGAAGGCGATTTTCATTTGTCTGGATATGTCATTAAGCTATGCCTTAAAATCCAAGAGCCTGTGGAGTTCTATTTATTGCTGTAACTTTAATGTCAAAGCAAAAGATGTATTTCAGCCTTTAACCAAAACAATTTCTGTGCGAAATAAGAAAAGTTATTAAATCATTCTACAAAATGGCGTTCATGTCATAAGAAATATTTTTAGTTATATTCTTGAAAACTTTAAATTTTCTTTATATGTATATAGTCTAGTAGTTCACACTATTTTTAAATACAAACTGCCGTATTTGTAAAAAATTAAAGTAGACTTCAAATGTACTTTAAGAAAATTTTGTCTTAAAGCACACTTCAAGCCTACTTTATTTTTTATAAATACGAGAAAAATTCTTTACAAAAAAAATAAAATAATACAAAAAACTTATGAATGTGTCTAAAACATACATTTTCGAGACGCACCTACCTTACGTACACCCACCCGCTTTGACATCAATACACGATGAGTATTTTTCGCAGACAAACTTATTTAAACTTTTACGACACTCATCATACACAATTGTACTCGACAACTCTTACTCCTTGAGACATTCTCTTCTACATGTGTACTTACATATAGTACATATGTACATATACACTGTAGATATATTCATTTATAAGTAAATTGTTATATTCAAAATTTTATTTCATTTAAATAGTTTGTTTTGTTTATATTTGTAGCTTTCATCTTTATTTCTGTTTAGCTTTTAGTTGTTTTTGTTGTTGTTGCTTGCTTTTGTTTATGCATAATTTGTTGCTCGAAGGCAATCGGTACAACAACAACTGCAGTAAAATTGTAACAACTAATGTGCCTCACATTGATGTTGTTGTTATTACTGCTGTTAAATATAGTCATGTCATGTAAGTGAAAATAATTGCAGAGAAATTTACTTTTTTAATGTCAATAGAAAACTACAAAAGGATAATTGCCTGCAGTTGTTTAGAATACGTTCATGTGTTTGCAACTAACTGTTTATTTTACAAACTACGGTTGACACACAAAAAGTCACCCTGTAAAAATCAAGTTTGCTTCATTACTAAATGGTACAATGAAGATCCAAGTGTTCGAAATTATCTTCAGAATCGTAACAGTCCAGATTTAAGATATATTTAGAAAGCAATTCTTTAATATATATTTACGAAATACTGAATTCTGAAAGTCATTAAAATTAAGAATGCAAGTAAAGTTTTTGCTGGGAGCGTAATGGACTATATTTTATAAATTTAATAAAGATCTGATATCATTGTAATTTGTAATCAAAAATACGTTAATTTTTGGGATGTTTTTGGCAAGATCTATAAATAATTACTTCCTGAAGTCTGCGAGCTTTAACAGTACATTTACTCAACAAAAGAAAATGTTTCATGTACATATCACCCGCATTCTTCTCTCATATTTCAGTAAAATATGTTAGAAACGAATACATTTTAAAAAGAAAATAATTAGACTTCATATTAGAAGGCATATGTATTTTACAGTAATGATCTTTTTGTATGGATGGACACATTTGAAAAAACTTTCAGCATTTTAACCTGATACACAGTATTTCGTTTGATAGACAAAAATATTAAAAATTATTATTTAAATCATGGTGTTATTATACAAGGTGAGTGCAAATCAGCAATAAACGCAACACAATACAAAAACAACAGGCATTTTGTTTGTGTAAAATAATGTGCTACTGTCAGCTGTGCCACTGCACTCACCTTGTATAGTTACACCATATTACAGGAATAATATTGCAAATATATATAGAAAATTCGTTTAATAAGAAAGGGTATTTAACAACGAAGAACTTATTTAAACAAATGCAATTGATCTAAATTCATAAAAATACAGTCAAACCTCGATATAAATACCCTCACTATAACGAATTCCCCGATTTAACGAATTTTTTGAAATCCCCTACAACGCTCCATAAGATTTAATACAAAATAAACCTCTCTATTACGAATACATTTGTCAATAGCCTCGTTATAACGAATTTTCATTCACTACAGACTAACGAAATATAAAGAATTATGTACCTCTATTTAACGAATTTTGTCAACTTACAACCTTTTCATAACGATTTCCATCAATTAATCCAAATTATATGAAACAGATACACACAAATTATTGTGTTTGCAACGACAACGTCTCCAGCAAACCTACATTCGTAGTCGACAGCAGCATGCATTAGACTAACGGCTGTAATATTCGAAGAAAAATGTATTGTTGCCAAGAGCTTGTACGCTTATTGCAGCAGTTGTTGTTGCAATCTAGCTAGTTAATCTCTGGCTCAGACCTATTATTTTATAAATGTAAACTATTTTTGAATTTTAAAACTACAAAATACAGTGTTTTCCTTCAAATTTGTTTTGATTTATTAGCGGAAATCGTTCGCTATGACATGGTAAGCAGATGATGATTAATATATGTATGTACATACAACAAAATTTTTTGTTACCTCGTTATAAGGAATAGAAGTGCAACTTCATCTCGATATAACGAACCTCATTGTTTTTTTTTTCTAATCCCCTTAAGATTCGTTATACCGAGGTTAAACTGATTAATAAAAAATTTTCAAAAAACATAAATCATATCAGCGTGTGAGTAATATTGATCAATCATAACAAGTATAATCAGGAATAAAAATATGTATTTTTACTATTTTTTAACTTGGTTTGGCATTGGTTAAATTTTAAGACAATTGTTAAATTCACAAGTGATTTTGTATGTTTTACATTGTATAATACAGCTATTGTGTTCACAATCACAATTTTCAAGTCGTATGTTTATGTTGTCAAGCCTTTAAAAATACCAAATGTAAAACATCAAAACAAATATACAAAACTCAATAAATAATCGATTGTGTGAAAAATATAATGCAGACATTTTCATAAATAAAATACAACAATCTCCATTATTCAAATTTTTTGTTTATTAATTTTATTTTGTTATTTTAAATTTGTCAATGTGACTTTTATTTAAACTTTTGGCAGCAAATAATCTTTTATGCAACATTCAAAAAACATATGCAAAGATTGACAAACAACTTATGTACAACTATTGTAAATTTAGACGACGTACAACTCCTACGACACTACAACATTAGTTGTGAATTGAACAAATATTTTCTTATTTTTGCATCGAAAAAATTATTAACATAAAGTAAAATCTTCAAAAATATTGTAAAAACAAACAAATGGAAATTTCGGCATATTTTCCTTATCTGAAATACATCTAGAGATTCTTAGCGATTCTTTATTTGTTAAAATATATCACGAATACAGCTGACAAAAAGAAAACCCCAGGCGAAAAAATAATGCTTGTTATTAAAATTAAAAAAAAAAAAATACAAGGAACAAGACCTAATAGATTGAAGCCAGATTTGACGATTTATCGTCATTTTGAAGAATTTTTGTTTCAAAAATAACAAAGTGATGATTTGACGATTTTTTTTTTAAGTTACGAATTTCTGAATTATTAAAATGTTCTATAATTTGTTTGTTTTATTAATGTTTTTGTTACCAAATTCTCTCTTTTTTTGAGACAGCAACTATTTTTCTCATTTAATATCATAAATATTAGGAAGAACATGACATATTTCGAAAACAAAACTAAATAATAGTAGTGTTTTCTTAATTATTGATAATTGTTAAATTCAAGTATAATAATTCAAAATAATACCTATTTATCTGTAAACTTAAAGAGCAATTTTAAATACTGAATTCCAAGAACTAAGGAAACAATTTCTGAATTTCAACGGGAAAATTCTGCAAACTTCTCCTATTTTAACAAAACGTTGAAAGAAAATTCAGCCAAATAAATTTAAATAACAAAAATACGGAAATCTTTGAAAATAAGTACCTGTATATGATGGGTGAATTGGATTCTATACTCAAAATGTTATTTAAAACTTAATAAACTAAATTGTTTTGACATTGTAATTTAAGCTGAATTACAAACTAAAATATGCTAAATTCAGATATTTATTTATAAAATAATGTAATATAATTTAATGGAAATTAAATTTAATGAACTTGAGCCTGACTAAAGAAATACCAAAAAATACTGTAAGTCTTGTTTCACACTCTTCAGTGTTAGCTGATCAGTTTTTGTTGAATTCTCTTTTGAACTTGTCATTACATTTACACACGTCAATTCAATTTTCTTTTAATCCAAATCAACATTTTTTCGATTTTCTTTTCACGATTTTTAGAATTCGAAATAACGATATTTTTTCTTTTCTATCGGGCTTTTGACGATTTTTTCCGAAATTCACCTGGCAGCCCTGATTATACCAATATTCTTCTAATATCATAAAAAAAAAAGATTTTCCAGAAAATAATCATTATATTTGAAGTTTTATTTTTTGTTCAAATTATTATGAATGTTTTTGAATTTTATTTAAAAAAAAATGTTTTGCTCAAAAATTAAAAATATTGCTGAGTTTTATAAATTTTGTTCAATTACAAAATTTGATATGAAAATATATTTATAAATTCACAAACAAGATGGGTTTGTAAAATTTAAGATGCAGAATTGTTAAGCAATATTTATGTAAATTTTTCTCTTAATGTATTTTTATAGGTAAAGGAATACAATTTAGAAACATTTTATGTGAACTATT
Source organism: Bellardia bayeri (assembly GCA_950370525.1). Classification (NCBI taxonomy): domain Eukaryota; kingdom Metazoa; phylum Arthropoda; class Insecta; order Diptera; family Calliphoridae; genus Bellardia; species Bellardia bayeri. The sequence goes on along the minus strand of OX493267.1, from coordinate 65,520,460 downwards.
AAAGATAACTTAATGAAATTTCCCACACTCAGAGCTAAGGTGTTTTTTAATTTGATTAGAGAAATACATACCTACTTCTCTTTTGTGTTTAGGGTGTTATAACCTTATTTTTTTTAAGTAGGTGCTTAATTAAAATTTGTATCATGTTACATTTCATATTAAGAAAGTTTTATGAATTAATTTATCCGAAAACGATATAAAAATTTATCCCAAAACCATTAAAAGGTAATTTTGTGCTATGGATTCAAATGTTTTTAAAATTATGTTAATCACAGTAAATAGTTTATTTAATTTAATTTAAATAAAATTATTAGTTATTGCTGAATCCCACATAGTACAATAGATATTTAATTTATATAATCTCTTAATCACAGATTTGTTTGCGAAATAATTGTGTTTTTAATTTTTTAAAACTCTTAAAATATTAGATACTTATAAGACAAAATTCACAAATTGGTAGTTTTATATACAGGCCAAATATTTCTACAAAATTTTATATTGATTTGTTTTTAATTGGTCTCATCTCCTATACACCAATACCTCGCTTTGCGTCGTCTCTGTAGTAAAAACCACGATATAGTTTCACAAATTTCATACTAAAATCAAAACTATTGCGTTCATATTAACAAAAAATATTGCATTTTATGCAGGACATATTGCAACTTGTTGTTATTACACCAATACCTCACATTAAGTCGGGGTTACGTTCCAAAAAAAAAAAAAAAAAACGACGCAAAGTGAATTAAGATTTTCTATAGCAAACCATGTAGAGATCGAAGATAGGTTCTAGGGCTACAAAAATACTAAGTCGAACAGCTTTTTTTTCAATGTAAACTAAACTTCCTTGTAGCAATTGTCTGTATTACTACCACTAGCATTATCGTTGGATAATCAAATAAGCTTTTAGCTATTGTCTGAAATACCATTTTACTTAATGGTATTCTATGCGCAACTTGATTTTCAATCCAAATAGATTTTCAATCCATTTTTATTATCAAAGCACTTCTTGTACGGGTCATCGTTTTAGCATTGAATGATATTGCAGAATTTACAAAAAATTAAAGACTTGAACCCAAAACAACGCAACTTAGAAAATCTAACGACGCATAGTGAAAATTAGTACTAATTAACTTCGAACTTTGAAAAAACGCAAAACGAAACGTCGCAAAGCGAGGTATTGGTGTATGAGTATTTCTATTTTTATGAATTTTTGAAAAATAAAAAAAATTTTTAAATTACATTTTTTTCGTCATATATTCGGCTATATCTCAAAAACTACTGAGTGGAGTAAATATTATTTTAGGACAGCGTAAATGTAATATTGTAGCTAAATTTTGATTTGTCTTTTTACTAAGTAGATTAAACTGGTATTCAGTTATGTATGTTACTCAAGATCGTGTTACTCTGTAACTTTTTAAAAAAATTTATATCTCGAAAACTAGAGTTGATCCAAAAAAGTGTGTTAGTGGAATTGGAGCCCTCAATAAGATATATACAAATTGAATGAAAAATTTAAAGTATAATTTTTCCTGTTGCCATGTGTAATCATTTCATTTGAAGAAATATTTTTCCAATAATGATATTGTACAAATTCTTTATTACAAATTTTACTTTAAACCGCCTCATTTTGTCTAGCTGACTTTGAGTATGATACTCTCTAAATATAGAATACTAATCGACTTCAATATAACATAAAAAACATACTTTCTTAGAAACTAAATATTTAGCTAAATATTTTATGATTTGCCTATAAATACACAACAACAAAAAACAACAATTATTTCAATGTGTTGCTAACGATGTGACAAATCAAATTTTATTTCTTTTGCTTAGTTCTGCTACCCATTCACCAAAACACCCCATTAACATTTGCACATTTGCAAAATGTATGCATGTCTCAAATTATTTGTTGGCATAAATTTTGTAACAAAAGCATTTAAGGACAAATTCTTGCTATTTTTCTACTCTACTAACATGTGTGAATGTCTGTTGTGGATTTTTTGTTGTTGTTATTAGTAAATTCTTAGAACCCTCCTGCCGACCAAAAAAATAGGAAACTAAACACAATTTTTTTAATGTATGCGTATGAGTAGAAATGTATGTATGTGTGTATATTTGTGTGTGCATTTCCTTTTCCCTTGTGGTAAATTGCAAATGTATGCAATATGCAAAACTAAATGTAGCCAAGTTTGTTTTGGCATATGTGTGTGTGTGCGCGCCTGCAAATGCATGCAATATTTATGCCTGTTACAATATACTTTTGCATAGTTTTGTAAATTTTTGCAAAACTTTTATCTTTTCAGAATGTATGTATGTGAATACTTATGTATAGCGATCTAAATTCTATCACATTTTAAGTATGTATGTCGTAAGTATGTAAGTTTTTTTGTTGTTGTTATGTTTGTCTTTTTGTGTTGCTTTCATCAAACATACATGCATACTTTTTACATGTACATATGTATGTATTTTTTAATTTTTTTCCGACGTTGTCTTCTTTATAGTTGTTAGTTTACTTTTCAGCGTTTTTGTTGTTGTTATTGCAGTTGTCATTAATGTTGATAGTCTTATTGTACAGGCTGTTGACTTCCACTTCTACTACTGCTTTAAAGTCTTTTGTTTTCATTCTTACGTCAGCAGTTTAAATTGTTGTTTATGTGTGTTGTTACTCCCTTCGCCTACGTTGCGTTCTTGTTGTTATTTTGTTTCTTTCTAAAGCATAGTTCACATAAAATCCGCCCACACTGCAGAAGCTTTTTAAATACCTGTGGTGTTCTAGTTATTTGGTTACTACACATACTAGTTGACGTTATTAGGTTAACAAATCTAGTCAGACAAATTTCGAAAGAAATTAGCTACATGCATTTAAACGACCTGATTTTATATGAACAATGCTTAATGTATAATTTCCTATAAACACTTGTCTACACTTACGTTCATGTATTCAATATATCTCGACTTTTAATCTATTTATTGTGGTAATTTTTAAGAGCTGTGTTTGCTTTGGTTGCAATCTATTTCTCTGTTGGCTTTGTTCCAGAAAGTTGTTGCAGGCAATAAAAAGTTGTATTTCCTAAATGTCTTAGAAAATCTTATTTACGGAATTTAGCAAATAAGCAAAGGTTTTCAGTTATTGTGGAACTAAACTAAAAATGCAGTTTTGATTTGTTAATTGGTGTTTTAAAGAAATGCTTAATTTATAACAAGGTGTATTTACCAGTATACAACACAAATATCAACGATTTTGTTTGGAAAAGAACCATAAATAACAATTATTATGCAGATTATAAAATAAAAAGTAAGTCCACAACATAATAGACGATTTCTTTCAACAAGATCTCTGTTTTCCAACACAAAATTAAAACAAGAACTATTATAAAAATCTTACAAATATTTATGGTATTGGAAAGAGTAAGGTTTGACAATTATAAATAAAAAATATTATCGGACAGATTTCCATTTAAACCAGATTCTTTTATGATGATTCTTTTAGCAACATTTGCAATAACATTTGTTTTATTATATTTATATATTATTTTAGATTTGAAGCCCTTATGGTCTAATTAATCCAGATTATTCATATGACACATACAAAATTATAATTTATATATAAAAAAAAGAGATCAACGATTAACAGTAAAAGTGATAATATAAAGCCTTTTTAAAATAAACGATCTAATAAATATAAAATAAGCATTTACCAAAACACAAAATTTAACTCACAAAATGCTATTTGGAATTAAAGCACTAATTGGTAAAGAGGGGCTAGTTTCAGTACATAATTGGTACTTTTTTTTTAATTATTTTTGTTTTCTATGTTAAATATTTCTAATTGAATTTTTTCAATAAAATTTATGAGGTCTCCACTGGAACTCTAACCCTGGTTGTTAGTCTACAGTTCAAACCATCAGGCTATACAAGAAATGTTAATTTTATTTTCAAACAAAGATTTTCATCCTATTCACCTTTAGCAATAACTTTCATGTGACGAATTTGATAACCTGTATGTATTCGTTTATCATACATTCGTATTTCAAATAAATTTAATGGGGTCCTTTTTAGATTTCATGATAATCAATTATTAAAAAAGTGCAATTGAAAATTAGTGAAAAGAAAGATTTCATTACATTTTCGGAAAAAAATAAAAAACGCACCGAAATTAACAAACCGCTATTAAACTTTTAAATTAAATAAATAAATTTTGAAGAAATTTTGCTGTTTACACGAGTTTGAAGCATTTTGAAAAGCAATTTTGAAGCAAATTTCAGTCGTGTAAATCTAGATTTCCGTATTTTTGTTATTTAAATTTATTTGGCTGAATATTCTTTCGACGTTTTGTTAAAATAGGAGAAGTTTTTGTAGAATTTCACCGTTAAAATTTAGAAATTGTTTCCTCTAAAAATTTTAGTTCATGGAATTCAGCATTTAAAATTGCTTTTTATGTTTACAGATAAATAGGTAAATTTTACTACTATTTGGAATTATTATACTTAAACTTAACAATTATCAATATTTAAGAAAACAGTACTACTACTTAGATTTGTTTTCGAAATATGTCATGTTCTTCCTAATATTTATCATATTAAATGAGAAAAATAGTTGCTGTCTCAAACAAAAAAATAGAGAATTTGGTAACAAAAACAAAAAAAAAACAAATGATAGAAAATTTTAATAATTCAGAAAATCGTAACTTTCAATAGTCAACTAGTCAAATCTGGCAGCTATAATGTCAATACGTACATGATATGTACATATGTATGTATACATATGTATGTATGAACATTTTTTTATTATGAGAACCTGTAGTATTTTTCGTAGAGTACCTGCATATATTCGTGGAAATTTTCCAAAGAAACAAACTGATAGATATTGTATGTATGTTATGAAAATGGTTTGTAAATATTTATTCATGCATTTTATTTCTTAAATACAGAAAAAACTAAAAGGGTACTTCATATACTTCATTGACATCCTTCAAACATACAATTTAAGAACTGTTTTACAAATAACAATAAAAACTGAATACACTTCTATTTAAAAGAATATGAAAACTTTAATGCATACACATACATATTCATTAATGTAAACTACCATTAATGAGTACAATCTGATATGTGTAAAGCTTTGTAGAGACGGTCGTCAGATCTTACAACGTTGTCCGAAAAAATGTTCAGAAAATGTCTTACCACTGTGTGAACATAAAATTTTTGTCTTCCAGCGTTGTAAGAAAAATTATTGAAAATTTACCTTTTACCAACAATTTTTCAATGTCAGTACATTGCCAGATCTGACAACATTGTATGATCTGACAACCGTCTATACATAGCTTAACAGTTATTTTCTTGTTTCTAACTCATATGTGTATGTGTTATGAGTTCAAAAACCACAAATATATGCAAACACTCATGTGTGACCATTAGCAAAAAACACTTTGCTATTCATTTATGAGTGTGAATAAAATTTAATATATGTTTCTTTTTTCATTTATGAGAAATATAAAAAAATGTGTGATTTTTAGAGCTTACACAATCAAAAATTTGTGCCCTGCTATTTAGTGGCGCGTTTAGCATGCAAAGACTTCTCAACAATTACTCTTTGATTTCCAGAAGCTCAAATGGGGCAATTTAATCCACTAATTAATAATAGTTGTCTCAGAAGGATGATTGTGTTGAGTAAAAATATTATGAATTTTACAAAATGTAGTTTTTAGAGATGCATAATTTTCTTACTGAATTTTCGGGCGAAATTGAACTCATTGTAACAATTTTCATAGTTTCCGCTATTGATATGCCAACAAATAAAATATAAAAATGTCCATATTATTTCAATAAGCCACGGTTGGAACAGTGTTTTATTACACCTGCTTAGATCCTCATTTATTTACAAGGGTTTGTTAGTTGGATGGTCTACGTGGTGGTTGCATGCAAGAATTCAAGTAAAATCTTTTGATTCCGTTTTGAAGAAGACCACCCCATTCGTTTAATAAATGATGGGAACTATATTCAGCCTGTTGTGTAAAATCGCACCAACTAATACTTAATGTCTCCGCTAGGTTGACTCTACAGTTTTAAAGATCTGAACATGCACAGAAATGATAAAACATTTCTACAAGGAAACTCTACAACTCTTATTTTAAACCATCGCAAGGTATGTACATATTACACTTGATGTTTGCGATTTATTGTAAAGTCACAAACAGTGTACACTTAATTCTGTTTTTACGAGATACATGCGTTACTCCAAAACTCGCATAAAAAAAGATATTTTAGTTTATATAAAAAGCGCCTTAAGTTTTCGAGCACTTGCAAAAAAAAAAAAATATCTTTTGCAAAAGAAAGCCAAAAAGAAGCTTTCTGTATGGAACAATCGCAGTCTAATTAACTGTGCCAGCAACACAATCTTGGTCTTAGTCTTGATCAGATTATTAATAAATGTGAGGAAAATGTTTCCAAATCAACCATAAGTGGTACTTGTTAAGTACTTGTTAAAAGCTTTGTGTCTAGGCTATATTACACCTCCACAAATCTACTTAAAGAAACTAAAAAACTAAAACAAATTATTAAAGTACTCTAATGGCCCGCATGTTCTCAAGATCAAAACCCTATTGGGAACATTTAAGGAATATTAAGCCAGATTCGTGCTGAAAACCGATAATAAGCAAGCAAATATCACCTAAAAGAATGATTGTAGATCTATATCTGAAGATATTAAAATCAATTGTGAATGGTGAATAGTATGCCTGATTGAATTTTTGAGTTGATTCTATTAAAGTATAACTTTTATTTTAATTTAAGTGTACTTATAGTTATGAACCACTAATTAATTTCTTTAGACATTTTTAAGAGGTAAAATAAAAATAATGATTTGTACTCACATACATACGGTTTTACTTGTTTTTTAACTTATGGTGCATATACACTACGTGTTTTTGCTTATGTATTTTTATGTTTACAACTCACATGTTTTTCTTTATATATGTCAAAATTGGTTATTTTACATAAGGGTTTTAATTTTTGGTCACCAACTTGTATGTACAATTACACGTGACATCGCCATTATTATTTACAATAGCTGATACGCTTAAATATTAAATATTATTCTTTTTTCGTTAAGAAAATAGAACATGTTCGAATTGAAATTTTGTGTTGTGTTTTGTAAAATACACAAGCAAAGTTTTTGACGTCACCATCTACATGTGTTTACTCCGTTATGTAAAATTTGACATATACAATGTAAAAAACACGTAGAGTAGTATATGCACCTTTACAAAATTGAGAAAAGTTTTATGTGTTTATAGTTATGTGCAATTTACTTATTTTAATTGAAATGTAAACGCCACCACAAACTTTAATATTTTCCATGCAAATAATTCTAATAATTGATATGCATACATAAGTATTTATGTATGTACATTGTAAATTTCGAGGTACCTTAGATTTTTAAAGAAAAAAAAAACACAGAAAATTCAAATTTAATGGGAAATGTTTATTATCATTTGAAAAAACATTATTTGGCATTTATTTTCTGAAGATTATGTCTATCGAATATTGGCCGTTGCTACGTCGCAGATGGTCTATCCGTGGAGTCCAATTTTCGATGACTCGTTCGAGCATTTCGACTAGTAAGTGGCGAATGACACGCATGATGTTTTCCTCCAAGGCCTGAATCGAAGTGATCTTCGTGGCCAATCGAGCGGCCTAAAACGGGATATTATGTGCTCACCGAAGTGTTCTGTGAATAAATCTATTGATTGATGCGATATTTGGGAAGTGGCGCCGTCTTGCTGAAACCAAATGTGGCTGAGATCACGAGCTTCAATTTCAGGCATCAAATAGCCGGTTATCATGGCACGATAACGGTTACCATTGACGCTTACGTTCGCAACGGCATCATTTTTTAATAAATATGGACTGATGATTCCACCGACCCACTATACCACAGCGTGCTGGACGTGGTATATTCGGTAAAAATTATCCAATAATGAAGGCTATTGAAAAAAGTATCTCTACTGGAATCACCCTATACAATCATAAATTGTACTAACAACAAAGTCAGTATATTTAAAAGAAAATATAAATATAAAATACGACTTCAAATATTATTTTAAAATATGATGACCCAAATAAAGGTTTTAAAAAAATACTGAACAAATTGCAAGCAAATGTGAAAAAAATATGAAACCGTTGAAAAACCAACAAACAGTATTTTTTAATTAATTGAAATCATGTTACCATGTTCAAATGCTAACAAGCAAGATTTTGTTATAAAACATTTTACAATGATTTTGCTTGGCGTACTTTTTTATTGAAATATCTAGGAGGCGGTTTTAAACTAAACACACTTTTATATTGTTATTTTATCTACAGAAATAATTGTAATGTAATACAAGTGACATTTGGTTGCTGTCTTTTAGTTTATGTAAGAAAAAATGTTCAAAACCAGTAAAGTTACGCCCTTTTGTACTTACAAGCCATGTTAGAAAATTTTACCAAATTGTTTGATCTATTTTTTTTAACATGTTTTAATGTTTTCGAAAAATTCTAACAAAAAATGGTTTTGTTTTTATAAGTTTGTAAAAAACATGCATACGTGATTTATATATCCCAGTGAACAGTGAAATCTAAAATTATTACTTTTATTACAGAATTGATTAAAATGCGTTCACAAAGTGCAACTTATTCAGTGATTTATTTTTTAACCAAAATTTTATGTCTATATTTTATTAGAAACCAGGAGATGTCTCAAGATATTAAAATACATAAATACATAATTTATTTTGTTAGGCAAAAGTGTTTGCAGCTGTTGGCCTTTTCCACAACTTCAAATACAATTTCTGATATGGCTTTTTGGTCTTTAAAAATTTATGACATCGAAATTTTGTAGGAAAATTAACATTCGTTAATAAGTATATGAAATATTTAAAAATTCCTAATTTTTACTGACTTTATAGGTATTATGGCATCATGTTAAATATTATTATTTTTAGTTCAATAAAAATATATTTACTGGGTTATACGAGTATGTACACATTTATTTGGTAGTAGTGGTGGTTGTTTTTTGCATTAAATATGAGGTTGTTTTCAAAATAAAGTACGAATAAATTTGCAAGTTCATCAAAATACATAAAAGTACAATATGAGCAGCAAAAAACAAAACATGTTTTACTTTGAACTTGTTTTGACCCACCTCCCAAAACAATAAAACAAAACAAAAAGCAAAATAAGTATTAAATAAATATTCCAAAATTACACATGCTTTTTCTCTAATAGACAAAAACTACATGTTGTCGCCGAAAATCCAAAAGGCCGTAACTACACATTCTACTTTTTACAGGAGAAGCAAAAAACTTCATAAATTTAAGACTATTTCTAGACTATTTAAGACTATAATAGTAGTTTTTTTTTTAGTAATTGTACTTAAGGCCTTTTGGAATCGTTTTTTTTCGGAAACCAAAAAGCCGTAACAACAAAAAATTTTTTAATAAAAGTTAAAACTAGGATAAAAAATTCTGCTTTTCACTTTTATTAAACATTTTTTACTTTTAGTTTTCTGTGTTTTGAATCTAAAAGATAGAAAACTCATTACGAGGAGTTTAATGGATTCGAGAAAAATATACTTTATTTAAAAAAAGAAAACAAAATTAAAAAACGGAACGAAAATTCATTATTGTCTACATGAAAAGATAAGGAGTTCACATTGCGAAGTAAAATTTATAAATCTAATCTGAGTATGATCAATTATCGTAAAAACTGTGGCAATCAGCCGAAAGTAAACATTAAAGTTCCTGCAGATGACTCCATTTCATTTTGGATATTTTTATTTTTTCTTTGTGTGACCAAACTGGTTCGACGGCTTCAAACAAATCTATTATGCTTCAAATACGCAACGTAGAGTGTTTACACAAGTTTGTCCATTCAAACAACGTTAAGTGTTCAAATCGTTCGTTTATGGCGCCCAAGTGGTTGGAATTGTTTTCAGTATTTTTTTTATAAATTTATTTCATTATGCTGTTTGTTGCTGTACAATATTCCATTAAAGAGAGTAGAAAATATTGTGTACACCAACAAACAAGAGCAAAAAAGGCAACAAAAAAAAAACAACAAGGTTTGTTTTTGCTAAAAATAAAAATGGTTTTTATTTTCTATACCAAAAAAAAAATATATATTTTAGCTTCTTTTAATGCTTGAGCTGTTTTGGTGGTAAATATGAATATTTATGAGTTGATATGTAAGTACTTAATGTACAATATGTATTCACAACACACTTATATTCAAAGGTACATAATATATTTATGTACATATATGTATATGTACATACTATATTTATGTACATATATGTATATGTACATATATAGACACATGTTTATTATATACTAGTACACATACATATACATGTATGTTGTGTTGTATATGAACATGTTTAATTAATTCTGTATACACCTATGTATGATTTTTTATGCATGCACTTGAAAATTGATGATCTACATACATACATACATACATAGCGATGCTGTTAAAATTTTTTATATTTTCTTTGATGTTTTTTTTTTGTTTATTTTACTAATAAAACAGCATACAACAAGCATCATGCTCAACTGCCTTGCAATTTTAATATTAATTAAAATTAAATTTCTATAAAAGCATATAGAGAAATGCCAAGCTTTTAAGTAGGTAATTTTTGTAATTTTCATATAGGTTTTGGAAATGTCAGGAAAATTGTTAATCAAATTCTGAAAAAAAATTAAAAATTCCTTAATTTTCAAGGATTGCTAAAAAAAAGCTAAAGCTTCCAAAAAGTGCTGTACATGAAGTTATATACAAGCTAACCTTAAGCAAAGACACTAAACACAATGAAAGCAAGCATTTTATAAAAAGAAACCAGCATCTTACAAAGAGAATAAAACATTAAAAAACTAGTTCTGGATCGCTAGTAACGATTTGGAATATGTACACGCAGAGAAAAAATATGATTGTGGTAAACATAATCTAAGAGCAACATATTATGATGAGATGTATGATTGTAGTCAAAACATGTTATGATGAATATGACTGCCATGAAATATCATATTATGATCAATTATCATCGTAATATTTCATCATAATATTTTCTTGTTAATCATAATTTGATATTATATCATCATATTATAACCTAATATAATCATAAAATTGTCATACATGACCATATTATGACCCAAGGTAACCATACTATAGTTTGAAGTAATCATATTATGATCTAAAGGAGTCATATTATGGTCTAAATTTATCATATTATGATATATAATAATCATATTATGATATATAATAATCATATTATGATCTAAAGTAATCATATTATGGTCTACATTAATCATATTACAGTACTTTTCGCTTGTGTGTGACTATATCGCTAATGTGATTATAAGACTAATTTTTTATATGCCACAATATGGCATATGTATAAAAAAAATCGAATATAAAAAATTCATGTGCTTATAAAAAAGAAAACAGATTTATTTCATTTATGTATATGTATCTATGTATAGTATGTATGCATATGTATTGTATACGTTATAAAGAAATACATAATACTTTGTGCGTTAAAAGGCACTACTTGATTAAATATCGTTAAAAACAAAAATGTAAAAATAAACACACATATACATATGTATTTTATTGCTGTGTAATATTACCTATGTAAATGTATGTGACAATATTTTCAATAATTTACATGTAAGTGAGCTTTAAATAGCCACACATAGGTGGCATATATGTCAAATGATGGACCATATCGCTAAATGGACTATAAGCGAAAAGTACTGTATTTATAAAATTTACATTTATTTTTAGTTATGTTTAATAGATTTTTATTTTGTGAAATTTAAGATTATTTCTTTTATGTACACTTTATTTAGGTCTTTTACACTTCTTTGCAATTTTAGTACTTTGTAGTAATATTTAGTAGGTATATTTTAAATGCCTATTGTTTTTTTTCAATTATTGAAACATTTAAATCCAAATAAATCGGATCACGTAGGCAAACTACTGAACTGATGCAAAAGTATTCTACAAATGGTAAAAACAAAATTTTATTCAAATTAAAGATATTTTGTTTGCATTTTACACATAATATGAGCACAAATATAGAAACTTGTCATTTAATGATTATTTGTAAGTTTAATTAGTTGCAAATAACATAATATGTTTGAATAGTTATCATTCAATGGTTGTGGTAAACATTTTTTAAAAATGATTATGTTTCAGTGAACCATATTCAATTTTATAATTGCGATAAACATGAAAATGTTTATAGTAACTGAATTATTTTTAAAACAAATTTAAAATCACAATTATATGTGTACTACAACAATATATTGTTACCAACAACTCAGTGTAGTTGTCGTAACAATGTCCAATCATGTTTTGTCTCTGCGTGTATGCAGAGTAAGTGGATCGACATATTTCTTTGTTAGCTTTTTAGATAATACCACGATGGCCTGAATCTATTTTATCACCATAGTAATTTTTTTTGCATTGTAAACCATTTTGGGATTTAACACTTTCGTTTCTTAGGGCCTTTATAACCATTTGAATGTCCGTAAAGATACGGATTGGATTATTGTTATCTATCTCCCTCAGCCTTAGTAATCGCCATTATCTCAGCCTGAAAAACAGTATTTTTGACTTTGTTCATAGAAGTAAATTTTTGAATCATCTGTGTATATATTTCGGTTTCTTGGTCATTCCTTACTCATATTACTTGTTCCCATTCTTCTCCTTCCAGTATTATGGTAGTGCAGTTAATTATGTGTCAACACCAACTTAAGTTCGACCAGGTCGCTAAAGAGAAAATATTGCAGCCATGAGTTACAATGTTGAAGACATGGTGAATATTGCGTAAGAATGTGGCTTTAAAACTTTACAATATGCAAATGGTGCATGAGTTCAAAAAAAACTTATTGTTATTTCTGGAAAAATTTGTTTTTTTCAAACTAACGTCAACACGTTAAATTACTGCATTTGGATTTTTTTAATCCAACAGCAACTGTATGATATGTTATATGGTCTGGAGGAGTGCTTTAAGTGATATTTCAAACCAAATGTTACGATCGTATAATTTCAAAAAACTTGATCGAACATGCCTGATCGTGCTATGTAACACTACCGATTTGTTATTTTTTGTGGGAATGTTTTAATACATAAAATCTATACAAAGCCAATCGAATCGATTGTAGCCCTAAAATTCAAAATTCTTGACGTGATTAAAAAAGTTTAGCCACTGTTTTGCCGAAATATGATTATAAATTTTGATAAATGATGAATTTTTTCGTTGTATTTGGTATTTATTTCCGTATAAGCTACTTGGGCCTAAATTATTATATTGTAAATTAAAAATACATTTAATTACAATTTTTTCCCAACGTTTCGTCAATTCTTTGTTGACTTCATCAGGGGAATATACAATAATATACAATTTATTTTAATATAGAATATGACAATTAAGTTATTAACCATATCAATACATTATCCAATTGCAACCAATATTTTTCATTTGTAATTTCCAAACTTTTTCACATAAATACCTTGTGTCCAAATTATGGACAGATGAACAAATAACTAAACATTATTTCTGTACGAAACATAGTGGTTACCGTGGAAATTACATATTTTATCTTATAAAGGGGCAATTTTTAAGAGATCTCGAATTTGACTTGAAAACAAAATATATAAAATTTATAAAATCTGCGCCATTTGAAAGTGTACAAGTGCATTTTTTGGCAGTTCTTGCATGCTTCTGGCTGGTCTTTACACTAAATAAGACAATCCATTCAACCGGAAATGAGCTTCGTTGCTAAACACAAAATAAAGTGCACGATGCCAGAAAACTCAATAATCTGCATGCATTGTTGGTCTGTAAGTCGATTCGTGGTTAAAATATAGACCAAACTGAACATGTTTAACAGTAACATATTTCCAAAAAAACAACTGAACTGCCAAAAACAGTCTTGCTGAAATTAAAGTTGCTAAAAAATCACCCTTTTATTATAGAGAGTGAGAGAGGGAGCGATTTATTAATAATTAAAATATTTTCAGCATTATATCTACAGAAATATTTTCATACTTTTTTTAATTTGAAGCGTGTAATATTGCATAATTTTTTAATTATTTAAACTGCGTTATAATTTAATTATTCCCTTTTTTTCTTAATCTCTAATGTTTAACTACAAAATGGCAAGAAATGTAGACAGTATTTTGATTTGAGGTTAACAAAATTTTATGACATTTTCGTATGCCATTATTTTGTGGTTAATTAACCAACAAACAAAGTTACAACCAACACAAATACACATACACAAACATGGCTAACAATTCGTTCTGTTCTATTCTACATCCTATTTATTACAGTTCATGCCTGTCGTCTGCCCACACGCAGTTACACTCGTACACATGTTGCAAAGTATTTGTTTGCTGCATTTGCATAGAAGGGAGTGTTAACCAAGCAAAGTATGTATGTATGTATACCACCTACCTATCTACATGCATACGTGAATAGATTAATATGTATGTATATTAGAGCTGCTTCTTTTATTTATTTGTTTGATCCTTTACCGCATGCTATGTGTTTGTGTTTGATTTTATTTCCGAAGGTGTGAGTTAGTGTTTGTACAAACCCACAGACAGTTGCACTAGTGTGTGGGTTTCAATTTAAAAGGGAGCACCTTAAACTATATTTTGTGTATGTATGTTTAATTCGACTGTAGATATGTTAAATTTCAAGCTACGTATGTAGTTTGTTATTTAAAAAGTTGCTGGCACCCCCGACTTTATACTGTATAAATTTGGTCACAGCTGTGACACTCCTATAACATTTCTTCAAATTGTCATTTAGTCATTGTCAAGTAAAATTAACATACATATCTTGTTGATTATTCTCATGTACCAAACAAACTATTTGATCTTTTATAATATGTATTCAGATTTGAAAGCAAAACCTTGGACACCCTAACTAAACAATATTTATAGCTATAAATTTGTTTAATGGCTTTCTCTCTATATATTTACATATATGGTCATATACATATGTGCGTATTCTCCACATTTATATATGTATCCAACTATGTTGTGTTTGCTTTAGTATGGATGTTTTGCAGCAGTCATTTGCTGAATGAAATTGTATTGCTTTTTGTAATTAATTGTGCACTTATGTGCATTATTGTGGCTTTTTTGCCTCAATTATGTTGACCATGATTACAATGAGATAAATTTGTGTGTGTTGGCAAGTGTACGAGTATTGAAGTATTTACATTTTCAATTTTATTTTAACAAATACTTTTGTTAATATTTTTTTTTAAATCTTTTAAATGTTGAAAGTGTTTTAAAATTCCGGTTAAATGTACAAACATATGTATGTATTACAAGTTTATGCTGGTATTTATTAAAACAATTTTTATAAAATAATTTATGATAAAATGTGTTTTAGAAAATTTTGCTAAATTTAAAATTTGATTATAAATAAATTTAGTAATTGAAGCATTTTATCAATTAAAAATTCAATATTAATATATTAAGAAAATCTTTAAATATTCACCAATTTTAGTTAAGCTTTTTTTTATTTATTTGAAACTTTCGGATTATATTTTAAATAGTAACAGTAAAGTCTTATTCTGAAAAATATTGAAACAGTTTCTACTACCGAAAGGCGTTGTATTCTTCCAAAAACACAAATAAGATGCGCACGCACATCTCATGAAGCAATGAAACACATTCGCCACAGTAGGCTACACGACTACACGACTGCAAATGTCGCTGGCTATAAATGCCGCATTGTAGCCAGCTGTTGGCGAAATCTGACGTTTTAATAAAAAATAAATATGTTCTTTGACCTTTTTAAATAACATATTGGCTGAAGAGAATTTTGTTAATTTTATAGAAGCTATTACTAAAAAACAACAAAAAGTTAATAAAAATATTGAAACTAATAAATCTTAAACAATAAAACACTTATAAATTTTAATCAAAGAAAACAATGAATAACTATATAAAAAGCAATTGCAGTTACCCATTTATATTTCAGTGGTGCCACTTAAAGTTTTAATTTTTTTAAAGTAGCATTTTTTTCATGAAACATGCAAAACATATGATCATAATTCCAAGGCATGCTAATAAACTCCACTCAATTTTAATCAAAAAATAATAATGATGCATAACTGATCATAATATTTAAATTTTGTATTTTTCTTTTTCATTTTACTAAATAAAAAATATTTCTAAGCACTAATTTGCTTTACACATTTTGTTATAACAAATATCGCAACACTGTTTTTGTTTTGTTGCCTGCTGTCGTCAAAATAATCATTCTCATATAAACGTGTATATTTTATTTTTAACATATAGTAGTCGGTGGCCTGCTGTGCCGAATGTGTTTAATGCTTGATACCACCAATAAAGAGATAAGTGTTTAACACCAAAATATGCAATAATACCAATAGGACAGTCTTTCGCTATATTGGTTACATACAAGTGTTAGCAGTAAAAAAACAAGTAAGAAAGTATGGTCGGTGAAGCCCAACCATATAATACCATAAACCCTTTAAACATTTTATAAGAAATAAGAAATGGGCTCTATATGGAAGCTATGACCTAGGGTGATCTTATATGGTTTTTAGTTGATTTTTCGTGATACCTATATAAACTTTATTACAATTTTCTTTAACATTACCGTCACAAAGTATTTTATATTTTGACATGTTCCATTTTCCTATTTTATCTTTTGTTTTACTAAATAATTTATCTAATGTGTTATAAGACTTGTAAGCCATTCTATATTTATCAGTATCGAAAATGTTTGATCTCCTCAATCGTTCTGATATATCCGGAATATATGTTATTGATTTGTAAATTTTCGGTTCTATTTTTTGTGTTTCCTTTATGTTTTTATTTTTGTTCTTATATTGTCTTATTAATTTTTAAATTAGCTGAACCGAAAAATTATTGTCTTCTAATATCTTCCTGATCTTTTCCTTGTTCTTGTTATGAAATTACTTGTCACTTATAGTTAATATTTTTTCAATTAAATTATTAGCTGTATTAATAATAATATGTCCACTATGTTTATAATAAGCGTAATATTTAAAATACAAATTTAATTTTTTTTTAAAAAGACCTTAAGCTTGAACAATTACTAAAATATTCCCTAATAAATATTCCCTAATTTCTCAAAGTTGTTATATTGCAAAATTCGGAACAGGCTTGTTTTTTCGTTTTGCTTGTATATATTTTCTTTTTTAACTTGATACTTTTAGTTTTGATTTATAAATTATTTTATTAAATATTATACACAGAAAGAAAAAAGCACTTCTAAAGTTAAATTTATTTTACTCAAATTTAGCCAGAATTGTACTTAAAAATTTAAGTACGATTTATACTCATTTGACTTTGAACATGTATAAATTTCAGCCATTCTTAAGGAGAGCTAAAATTAAGGTTTTTTGACTTGATGAATTCGTACTTGAATCAAGTATTTTGTACTCGGTATAAGAAAATTCGTACTTACCCTACTATTGACACCGCTACGGATTGATTTAAGTACGGATTACTCAATTTTTTTTTGAGTGTACATAAAATTAATAACAAAAACCATTTTGTAATTTTCTTTATTAGTTTTATTTTTATGTAAGTGCACAAAGTATTCACATGTACTCATTTGTGCTCGGCCAATTGAACAATATAGACTACTGCCAAAAGAAAATTAAATCGGAGTGATACTGCAGTGAGTGTGATTTCAAATATTTATGGAGGGCAGTTGGATCTAAATGTTGTGCATAATTTAATGCAATCCATTAAAAACAATACTGTACATACGAGTACATGTTCATGATAAAATTATTATTATTTTTTTTTTGAAGAGAAGAAGGGATAGATTGAAGAAATAAAGGTGGTGAAAGTATTTGTTTTAGTGAAGCATTGCAGCGCCTCTGGTGGTGAGTAGGCGCACTATTTTGTTAAAGCTTGGTTTATAGCCTTTATTTAGTTTGAATGCTATACCACTGAAGGAGGGCGCTGTGATAAATATTAGTTATCATAGATAGAAAGAAAACTATTAATTTTCAGAAACTGATGTTGTTGATGAGTGGCACCGGCTGGGATCGGACCTGGGCTACAAATACCAACTCATGCTTAATGATCAAATGCGCTAACCAATTAAGCTACTTGAAGTTTATCTAGCTTACATATTTAGAAATGAGTATCAATATATTATTATTTATTTATTATTTATTTATTTAGTCTATGGCTAAAATCCTTACAGACCATTTACAAAATTACATATATTTATATATTTTTTGACACCTTTGTACAATTAATTATTTAAATTTAAGATAATGTTACGTTTTATGGTACATATTTACATTTAAAGAAAAGTCTATCAAATTAAACATTTCGTTAAAACAACAACATAATTTTCTAAACAGAGCTGCCATAGTAAAATTTGTTCGAAAAGTTTTGACATAAAGTGGATTGTTATTGAGGCGCAGTGAACGTTGGGGAACACTAAATAATAATTTGTTTAATATAAATTCAGAGGAGACATTTCCATTTGTAAGATTTACTGAAAAAGAGATGTTAAGCATTATTCTACGGCTTTTAAATGTTGGCAAATTTATCAAACGTAATCTTGATGAATATTTTTTTTTTATAACTTTTTATTATTTATTAAATCTGCCTTATTTCCTTAGGCGTAACAATAAATATTCAAATCTTAAAACTACTTTCTAACAGAGCATTAATTTCTTATTGGCTGTTAAGCTCTATGAAGCCTCGACTCCGTCTGGCTCTGATCTAGAATTCTAGCCAGCGGATTCGGGTGGGTTGTAGCTTTTTGATGAATATGATGGAAGTGATGCATATACCGAGGATATATATCCTTCAAACAAAAAAGAAGGAATTGTTTTAGAACATTTTCAATATGATCAGTATGTACAATATAATGCGGGTCCCATACAACGGAACCATGCCCTAAAATCGGTCTTACTAGAGAAGTATATAAATATTTAGTGATGTGGGGAACATTGAATTCTTTTGCCCATTGTTTTATATAGGGTAAAATGCCACGAGCTTTATTAACAGTCATCGTTATATGTTGTACAAAATTTAACTTTGCATCTAACAAAATCCCAAGATCCATAATTGAGTTTACCAACTCTAGTTTCTGATGACTTAACATGTAAAAATTGACAGCAACATAATTTCTTGAATAGTGCATATGTTTGCATTTCTTCAGGTTTAATTCCATTAAATTAAGGTCACACCAGTTATTAAAATTATCCAAAAAATACTGCAGATAAATATGATCTGCTGAATTTTTAAAACTAGAAAATATTTTCACATCAATCGCAAACATCAATATATTTGAGTATTTGATTGTCGTTTACAAACAGCAAAAACAAAATAGGTCCGAGATGACTTCCTTGGGGGCCGCCGGCTCCAAAAAATTTAATTGTCTTTGTTCGACCAAAATCTTAAAAATTGACGGTATATTGTCGGTACGTATTTCAAAGTCATATACTTTGTTGGAACCATCTTTGAAATAACATTTTCATTGTCTATTATTTATATTTATCAAATCACAACAAATATTGATTTTTAATCTATTTGATGCTGTCTTGCAAAACTCTTATAAGAGTAAACAACATCAAACAAATTTGTGCTAAAACAAGTGGTTGTGCTTTTTTGGGTAAATATTTGCCAAATGTGACCGTACCTTTAGTAATCGCGATATAGTAAGTAAAAGTAAAAAAGTATAGGTATTCGATCGAGTAGTACTTTTTTATTATATCTCAGCCATTTGTATGCCGATTTTCATGATTTTAAATAGCAAGAGAACCAGGACTATATTTGATATATTGATACGAACCAGAGTATAAAATTGCCTGTAAATATAAAATACGGACACGGTACCTTACTACTTATAGTGGTGACTTTAAAATATGTTTTCACAATTAACTCAATTAGAAGTATAAACTTAAGTTAAATGTTTTCTGCAAAAACTAATTACTTTTACAAATAAACATTTTCTGTTCTTCTTTTAACAATTTACTTGTATAATTTATGCATTAATATTAACACTTACTTACACACATACATTGAGTAATTGTTAATTTGAATGTTTATTAAGATTGTAATGAGTTTTTGCATTTGCCTTACAGCCAAAATAAAGTTTCAATAGATTTTTCTACGCAATATAAATGCAAATTATTGGGCTTGAGGTCAAAAATATTATTGGCATTACATACTAAAGATAATTGAAAGGCCTTGGCATTAATTTCTTTCTTTGTAAATTCATTTTGAATATTTAATAATGTATTTATGTAAATGCTATTAGCATTTGATGCTTTAGCTTAATTTTACTTCAATGATTTAGATTTAGGGAAGAATTATTATATATGTATAATATTTCTTTTTTATATACATATACTTCAGCAGCAGCACACAGAGAAAAAATATAGTTGTACATGTTTAACACAACAATATCAACATTTTTACAAATGTTTCAACAATGTTATGGTCAATGTAATTATTTATATGATTGCGGTAACCATAATATGGTTGAGTTACGATTCAGATGATTACTACTATTAACTATATATACAGTTGTTGCAATCATGTTTATGATAAATCCATTTATTATAATTTGTTGTTCTTTGATTATGATTGAGAACAACATAATATAGTATAATCTTTCAGCATAAAACTGATCATCTTAAACATTACATAATTGCTATAATCATATATATGATTGCTATAATCATGTGAATGGTAACTTAACCATATCATGGTGGCAGAAATTATATAAATAATTACAGTGACCATAATATTTAAAAAAAAAATGTTTAAAAATATTGAAATAGTTGTGGTAAAAATAGGCAATTATTTTTTTCTCTGCGTGACCATGTGTGTTAAGGCAATATAAATTTGTTATGCCGTTTGCAATTTCTACAATATTCTTTTGCCATCCTCTAAAGTATATATAATATATTAAATATTTTCATTTTAGATTTAAATTTTAAAATGTATTGAGTTTAACTTTTTGGAATCCCAAAATTAATTAGGGTCATGTATGATACTTCACCTCCGTTCATATAAAGGGCAAAGTTAATTATTTTAAATGAATATACATATATACATACATACACATATATATAGATATATTATAACTCGTATTATTTAGGTTTGTACACCATTTCAAGTTGTTATTAAGAAGATAATACGAATATTAAGAAAATACAAATTGAAATCAAGCAAATTAAATTAATCTTGGGAGGCAAAAAACTTAAATTCTGAAAATTAAATTAGTTTCGAGAAAAACAATTGGTTTGGACAAAAAAATTGAGAAATTTAAATTAGTATGATTTTAATTTTATACCGAAATTAATTTAAAGTATTAAATTTCAACTAGTATTAGAAGAAAATAACGAGAAATATAACTTGTTTTTGAAAACCTCTTAATTTACATTAAGAAATATTATGAGATTCACTTGTCCTAAATATTAATTGTCATTTCTGGAATTAAATTTGTATTTTTTCTAGCTAAATTAAGATATTTCATAATTACATTGCATTTTCTTAATTTTAGTTTATATTTTCAATTTCAATTTGTTTTTAGATTTTGAAAATGTCACAAATAATTATTTCTTTTGTACCATTGAATTCTAAAGTGTCTTAATATATGTCAGGTGTACCAGCACTTAAAGTTGTTTTATGTTATTTTTATGGAGAGAAAATATAGTTGTAAACATGTTGACACCTCGTAATTGAATTGATTTTTTCGACATGAGATAATTAAATTAAACGATTTCCACTGCTGTTGATTATAGAATGAGCAAATTTTAAACAAATGTCAATTAAGAGGTGTTATCATGTTGTTATCTCTGTAAAAAATATCACTCTTAAAAGTATCTAGTGTGGGCTATACTCTCAGAATTAGCTAAGTGCAGTTTATTGATGTACATATGAGGTCTGATCAAAAAATAACCGTTATTTTCAAATTTCGTACGTTACGTATGTTCGATTTTCGCATTTTTTTTTCTGTTATGTTGGTACACAGCATGTCTGTTATACATGTTGGTAATATCAGCCATTTTGGATTGTCGGTTTGTTTTTGACAGATAAAAAGGTTAGTCGTGTTTTGGTGTGCTCTTCGATTTTTTACTATTCGCAAAAATGGATCAAAGAAACTGTATTAAGTTTTGTATAACAAATGAAATTAAATGCGCAAGGAAATTTGAAATGTTGACGGTGGCGTTTAACGATCAGAACACAAGTTCAATCGTGGTATAACCAGTTTAAGGAAGTCCGAGAAGATGTCAATGACGATGCCCGTCCTAGTCGCTCGAGCACGTCAACAACCGATGAAACCATTGAAGCAGTGAAGAAAATGATTTTGGATAATCGTCGAATCACTATCAGAGAGCTTGCTGATAATATTGACATATCGATCGGATCTTTTAGGCATGAAACGTGCGGCAGCGAAGATTGTTCCAAAATTGCTAAATTTTGAGCAAAAACAACGTCGCATGACCATCGCTCAGAAGCTGTTGAACATCGTCAACGGCGATCCAGATTTCCTCAAAAAAATGACATGGAAACCAAATCCCAATCATCCCGATGGAAACGTCCACAAGAGCCAAAACCAAAAAAAAACACGTCAAGTTCGGTCAAATGTAAAAGTTTTGCTCACTGTTTTCTTCGCCTGCAATGGCGTCGTGCATCATGAATTCTTGCCACAAGGTCGTATCGACAATAAGGAATGTGGAAAAACCAATCATGGTTTTTGCACCATGATAACGCACCAGCTCACACATCGATACTTGTGCGTGTGTTTTTGGCCAAAAACAAAACCGTTATCATGCCTCAACCAATGTATTCACCGGACTTGGCCCCCGCTGAAAGCGTTTTGATACGATTGAGGAGATAAAAGTAAAGTCGAAATTGGACAAAAAAGTTTTAGATTATCTTTATAATGCTAATGATTTTTTTCAATGACTGCATTAGCTATTTAAAATGACGAAGTTAGTATATTTCTTCTATTTCTATAAAATATATAATTTATTTTTTAGTAACAAATGATCTCAAAATGTGTATCTTTTGAAGCATCCATTTTTTGTCTTAAATAAAATTATACAATTGTTAACCTTTATATTTATTTTTTAAACTTTAATTAAATTTTTCAGTTTCGTTTCCCGGGGAAAAAATTGTCCGTGAATTTCTAAACACTTATCACAACCAAACTTCAACGACTTTCAAGACTTTTAAGTCAATATTAATTGCTTAATTCTCGAGATTTTTTATACATTTTAAAAAGTAAATGTTAAAGGGGGTTTTTTTCGAGAAATAATAAATATTCCGACCTTCAGATCAAAATCTAAGTCTAAATGAAACAATATATAATAGAATTCAGTCTTGCAAATTCGATTAAAAATTTTATGTTTTTTTGCTTGGCCTTATTCGCAGCCCAGACTATTGGTCATTAGTTAACCATTGGTAAACTAAAATACTAACTATTACTTGTTATTCTTATGGCAAACTAAGCATTGCGAATAAAGAATCATTAGTTAAGCATTTGTCATTAGCTAACTAAAGACTGTGAATTCGGTCATTAGTCACTTAAGGTATCTGCAAAAAGTTTATAGTTAAATATTTTAATTACAAACAAATACAGCCTAGGAACTACTAATAACTCAGAATTTTTTCGGAATGAAACCTAGAAATGCTTAGAATAACAATTCCACATAGCAAATTAAAAGTGGTTTCATTCCGAAAAAAATTATTCGTTTTTATAGAAGCAGAATACGGAATTAATTCCACGTCCGAACGCGATAAAATTCTGTGAAATGGCTGACAAGACAAAATTCAGTCTTATTCACAAATGCAGCAAAATCCAAGTTAAAAAACGCAAATTTAAAATTCGTTGAAAGACTTTATGTTTTTGAGGTGGTCTTATTCGGAGCCCAGACTATCGATTTAGAACTAACAGATTTATTTCCATTTTTTAATAAAAACTAAAGGAAGGTTTCTTAGGTAGTGTCGTTGGTTTTTGTTTAGATGTGGAAGAGAAATTAAAAATTCAGTAGAGATTTACAAAAACTTATTAGTCACTTAAGGTGTCTGCAAAAAGTTTATAGTTAAATACATATTTTAATTAAATAACAAATACTTGAACATTTTTCTATTTTTCTAATATCGATTCAACCTCATCATTGAATATCTAATGCCAGTTTTACTTAGACATCCTTATTTTAATTTCTCGAAAAAATGTATGCACTTTTGTACCAACTATAAATAATTTAATCAAATCAATCTGCAGAGTAAACTGTCATCAATGCCATTTATCAAAATGAATAATATTTCTGGGGATTACAACGAAATATTTATTGTAATAAGATAAAAAAAAATATGTTGGCAGAAACGCAAAATAAAAACGTTGTGATTAATAATACAAAATTAATTTCCTGCTGCTCTAAGTATTTGGAAAGTGAAATAGAAAGAAAAATGAAAAAAAAGCTTTTCAGCAGAATAAATGTATCCCCAAAAATTATGCATAAATATTCCACAAGGACCATAAAGTAAAGAAAATATATATCTACGTATATGAAAATGTTAAAAAAAGGAGATGTACAGAAGTACAAACTAATACAAACATACCTTTTCGTTGTAGTTGTGTTGACACTGTCTTCTTAGTTATCCTCAGAAATATTTTTGAACCACAATGATGCTTTATGTTGTTTTGGATATTTTGCAGCTGTATTTACGCAGTATAAATATATTTGATTTTTTTTTAGATATATAAAGAAATTTGCTATATTTTTTTTCTGCTTTCTTGTATAGGTAGTTTTGAGTGTATATATATGTATATGTATGTATATATGTTTATAGTATAATTCTGTTACAGACACCCTGTTTATAGAGTGCAGGATTGAATGTTGAAAAAAACCCCTTCAAAAAAATTGTCACAGACACAGATACACAAACTAACAATTTCAATTCAAAAGAACTTGGGTTTTCAGCTTAATTTTTATTTCAACAAAAGATGCTGATTTTTAATTCTTAAGAACTTTTTTTTTATTTTGAAACTTAGTTAACACTTTACTTTAGTTTTAATTAGATTAAATTTTTAAAGATATTTTGTTGTATTTGATTTAGTGGTTTGTGGGATTTTTTTTTTAAGAAATCTTAATATACTTGATATTTTTTATTTTCAGATTTTCCTGACAACACTTTGAATCGTTACGAATTTAATTAATAAACTTAACGCGTCGCACGTTCGAGATGAACTGAATTTCAATTCGAATATGGCTGTACAAGATAGACCATGAATATTACAACAACACCAACAAAAAGACATGTTCCGGTAAGTTGCTTCTTTTTTGTTTCCTAAAAAGCGAAAAAAGCTCTAATATTTAAAATAGGGGTTAGTTTCTCTCTTTTTCAAGCTCTAGTAGCTATTAATATATGAGGGATGCATTGCTCATGCGTGATTTATTATAGTATTTTATTCAGAGAGTATTTTAAGTCTCCAGTTTACAGCTGTTTTATGCTCATATCTAAAGTACATGCTCCTGACACGACATTCAGTCTGCTACAGGATGTTGCTTTATTTTCAGCAGTTTCATACATTCAAAAGATTGTCCTCTGGCTTCTTTGTAGAGTTTTGCTAATTTGTTGTTTTTCTTTGTTAAGTTTTTTTTTTAACAAATGTAGCTTTTTACTCAGTTATGTGTGGTTTTGATTTTGAAAGTTTTTGAATGCTGGCAAAGGCAACGCAACATTATAGGGGAATTATTTAAAGATTATCACTTCAATTTCTATTCTAAACATGTTTTCATAGACAGTAGACAATCTATTTACAATAGAGCCTTTCTTATATCCTTCCTTCAACATAACAGCAGTTCGCCCCTTCATACTCATATAAGAGACATCTACATCTACTAGCATGATTATTTTTATTTCTATTATATCTAATACTAATATGTATGCAAAACATTCTGCCAGAGTATGTGTCTATGAGTCATTGAAATGCCTGCCAGCCTTCCATAAAAAGTAACTAAGCGAGTTTTTTTTTTTTTTGTTTATTCATTTTCAATGACTTTATTTCTATAAGTGGCTCTTACTTAAAATATATGGAAAGAAATATACTAAATAAATAAAGAACTAAGTGTAAATATTAATAAGTAATAACGTTAATATGTTATTCATTAAACAATAATATTTATACAAATACATACATACATATGTATGTATATCATATTTCTAGGGAAAATTCCTTAAATTTCTGTCATGTTTAATTCTTGCCACAGATTTGTAGCTCAAATTCGGGTTTTATGTAAATATGTTGTACAGCGCATTAGTTTTATTAAGAATGTGTATTCTGTTCAATGAAAATACTTTAAGTTTACTTTATACACTCTGCAAATTCCTGAAATTAATAGATATATGTATGTATGTACATTATGAATTTGAAATATGCGCTTCACGTGCATATGTAGTTACAGTTGCTAACAAAACATATCTAGCAAAAACTTGGTAATTAGTTGCAACTACTCTGTAGCTTACTTTGCAATTACTATTATTTACCATCTGCATTATTTAGTGGCAGTCTTATAATGTCTTACATATTATCTGTTCTATACAGTGGCTCACAGATTATTTTATGTAATGAATTTTTTGGTTTTCAAAGCTCCATGTGAACAGGAACTTAAAAAATATATTATTGTCATTTAAACGAAAAAAATTTATAGTCTAAAGATACGGTCATATTTGGCAAATATTTACTCAAATGAGCGTAACCACTTGTTTTAGCACACGAGTTTTGCAAGATCAAACAGCATCAAATAAATTGTTTTATTTATTTATTTCAAATTTATTATAATTTAAATTACAATAAATAATATACAAAAGCACTAGCTACTATAGGCTATCGGCTTAAAACTAAAATTACTAAATCTTGTTAATTAACTTTATATGCCGTAGGAAATTATAGACATACATTATTGATATTTTCTACTGTCGGATTGTTTAATAAAGGTATAATGTTTGATAAATTACATAATTTTTTACGAGTTAGATGCAAAGCTTGACAGTCTCTGAATTTATTGTTTTACCCTTCTGCAGATAGTCAATCAATAAAATACCTTTGAAGTCCCAGAAAACCGTTGCCATAATCTTACCAGCCGATTAAATTGTTTTTGCCTTCTTTGGGGTACTTCCTCCAGCTTAAGTCCATTGCTTGGTTCTTTTTTCTCTGCAGTATACTGGTGGATCCATGTCTCATGAACAGTTCTAAAACGACGCTTAAAATTATTTTAATTTTTCTAAAAACGATCCAAACGCATAATTTTCATTATTATGCATTTTTGGTCGACTGTTAACAATTGCGCCACCCATCATGCAAAGTTAAATGGAATTGATCATATGAGATGCCCATTATATTTCCTGCACTTCGGCTACAATTTCTGTTGTTGCTGCTCTTTTTGAGCGTCCACTACGTGGTTCATCCTCAATGCGTTAAATTTAGGAACCCAGTTTCTTACTGTTGCGTAGGAAAGAGCACTTTCAACTCAAACATTCACCATATCATTATGAATATCTTGTCCCGAAAAACTTTTTTTATTTAAATATTTAATGACTAATATGCATGTATTAAAATATGCATGTACGACTCACCGCTCTCGCCTACAAAGCAAGAATCGCAGCGACAAAAATTTCATAATGTAAACCGGGACTATATACGAGTATGTATAGTGAAGTCCATGATATAATTATAATTCACTTTAAAAATAACCCTAAATGTATGCAATCAGTTGTGCGCCCACTTATTTAAACACATACCAATGCATGCACTCACACTTGCATAAATAATTATTTTTGCACTTGTTTATGTATAAAATTAAATGTCTATTATTATTTGCATACCTGTACAATTGCAATAGATGCGAAGAAGTCTAAAATGTTGAAATGAATTTATGAATTTAAAATGTTCAGTTTCTGCAATTTGTTAAGTTTTATTAAAGAAAATGTTTCAATTATGGCTTATTTGTCGTAATTGTTTTGTGAGATACTCGTATATATAAATATATTATAGAAATATATTTCAATTAAAAACTAAATTTAACTGTTAGTCAACATCATTTATTAATTAGCTTTCTTTATTTATTAATTCTCAATCAAAAATCAAGCCCTTTAAACATACTTATAAGTAATTAATGAACCGATAATAAAATCTAATTGACTTTAATGTTTAACCTTCTACCACTTACACACTTGCACGCAAACTTGTGCCAAAGTTCTAATACTTTTGTATTTAATGTTTTATTAAAGTTTAAAACATTTTCCAACAGCTTTGTATATTAAAACAAGAAACTTTCAAATTCAATATTTATTCTTAATATTTACAAACATTTTCCAATCATTTCTTTGCCACATGACTTATTAAACAACAATTAATAATGATGTCGATGATGTTGTTAAGTATGTATATAATTGATTAAAAATGCATTCGCTTGTAAAAGATTTTAACGACAAAATCTACAAACTGAAGCCATAAAACTTAAGGGCATGAACAAATAAATAAAATTTTATTGACTTTTTAAGGGAGAAAATACTTACATACTTACATAGTTATATTTTATGATTTAATCATCATCTTTCATCAAGAGTTCCTGCGTTAAGATAAGTTCCTTGAATAACGAGGATATATTGACAATTTATAATTGTATGTATTAGTTAAATTATTAAAATCAATAAAAATATATGTAAGTATATCAAAATTAAGCTCTATTTGGTATAGACTCATTTGAATCAAACTGAATATTTTTATACCCACCACCAAAAATATGGGGGTACATTACGTTTGTCATTCCGTTTGTAACACATCGAAATAATAGTCGTAGAGCCAAAAAGTCTATATATTCTGGGTCCTTATAAGATCTTAAGACGATCTAGCCATGTCCGTCCGTCTGTCCATCTGTTGAAATCATGATAGAGCTTCGAAAAAAAGGCATAGAACATAGAAATTTTTACCAAAGATTCTTTTATCTACCGAAATGTTTGGTACTGAAAATGGGCATAATCGGTCTAGCAAGATCCAAAATATATCAGAGTTCAGAGTTCTTCAAAAAGAAAATGCAGATAATACCATGAAATTCTGCACACTTTATTTTTATTGTAGAACGACAAGTCCTGTTGAAAATGGTAGGAATAGTTTCACGATTTCTCATAGCCCCATGTCTTCCCGGAATATGGCTTTATGGGTCATAAATGTCTATAGAAAAGCCGTATCTAAACAAAATTATGCAATAATTGAAGTGAAATCTCAAAACGATATTTTGTTTGCATCGGTCCATATTTTGACCATTTTCAAAAATCACTTATTAAAATCATTAATAAGTCGAAATTTAACACAAGTAATCTGTAAAAACATCTAAATTTTCGTACTAAATTTCATGATGATCGGTTCATATTCGACCATAGCCCACATATAAATACCACTTCCGGAAATCACTTAAATACGCATAAATCTCTTATAAGCATCAGCAGAAAGTTTAAATTCGACACAAATAGTCCATAAATAAATATTTAATTTTATGATGATCGGTCCATATTTGACCCTAGTCGTCATATAAAGTTCACTTTGAAAAATCACTTAGATAAGCATAAATCTCTTAAAAAAAACAATATTATAATAATAACAATATATAAAGTCCACCTCTGGAAATCACTTAAATACGCATTAATCTCTTATAAGCATCAGCAAGTTTAAATTTTAAAATTTAAATTCGACACAAATATTTCATACATATAAATATTCACACCTAGTTTAATGATGATTGGTCCATATTTGACCCTAGTCTTAATATAAAGTTCACTTTGAAAAATCACTCAAATAAGCATAAATCTCTTAAAAAACAATATTACATTGAAATTCAACAAAAATAATTCGCATGTATAGAAAAATCATTGTAAAGAATTTCGTGAGGTCATAGTTCCCTTATGAGGACTACTCCCGAAAACTTATATACGAAATTTTACATAGATCAGTAATAAGTATGTAAAAATTATACTATTGACTTTTGTGAAAGTTGGTCCATACAGAGTTGACAATTTCCACGTTTTTTGAAGACAAAATAAGTTGCCTAGAGCTTTTTGGTACTTAATTTATAGTTTGTTAAAGTAAATCTCTTTATGCATAAAATGCATAAAATTCTTATAAATGTCGTTATTGAGAGAAATTCAACTGAAACAAACCTAAAATAAATAGAAATTACGGCACAATATTATATGAAGTTCGCCCCATTATAGGTGATTTGGTGGTGGCTATATAAGATTCGACACAGTCGAATATAACCTCTTACTTGTTTTATATTTAATTCAGAAAGTTTTTTTAAGGAAATGAAACATTTTTGTTTTACCCTCGTTATAATATCATCATTATAAATTAGGAAAACTCTCACCTCAATGTGGCAGTCTAATGAGGAAATTATGTTTGTAAACAATATGTATATGTATGTATGTATGAATATGTCGGTATGTATGTTGGTATATACAATTTTAACGTAATTAAAACAGCTGAACATATCTAACCACATTTCCCATGCTTTTAGATGTTTACAGGAATTAATAAATACATATTCATTGCATACATACACAGATCCTCAAATCGTTTATGTTTAAGTAAATGTATAAGATTATTTTATTACATAAACGTAATAGGTACAGTCTTTTTAACCACCTTTGCACTAACTGAGTCAAAGAAAATCTTTTCAAATTTAAAGGAAAGGCAAATAAACTAAACAGAAATTTTCTAGTCTCATATCTTTAAACATTTTTTTTGACATCAACTCATGCTCGTATGAGAACTCCAAAAACAACAAATAAACAAATTATTTAACATTGTTATTGTCACTGATATTATTGTCGCAATATCAGTGAATTGTAGATGAATCCTCTCTATAAAAATTAATTGAAACAACAGAAAAAAAAAACATAAATAATTCATCAAAAAAAAAAAATATTCTGCAAAATTTTTCACATTTTTCGAGTCACTTAAATCATAAAATAAAGTTGAATTTCTATCTCCCAGAATAAGCAAACTACTAGGCTGGTTCGGAAACTTCTTAGCCTAGAACAAAAAGCGGTATAAATAGAAATATAAAAGAGTTTTGGAAACACATGTTGATTTTTTTTTGATCTGACAACTCCAGGTGTTCCAAAAAAAAAAACATCCTCGATTTTTTTTACAATGGAAAAATTATAACTTCGTGGTGTCATTAAAGATTTAAATAAAAGAGATTTATCGGGACAACAAATTCATAATGATATGGTGAATGTTTGAGGTGAAAGTGCTCCTTCATATGCAACAGTAAAAAATTAGGTAGCTGAATTTAAAGGTGGTCGTACATTGGGATGAACCACGTAGTGGATGTCCAAAAACAGCAGCAACAATAGAAATGGTAGCCCAAGTGTATAATATGTTATTAAATGATCGACGAATAAAAGTGCGTGAAATAGCTAATATCATAGGCATCTCAAATAATAGAGTCCATTTAATTTTGCATGAAGAACTACAGATGAAAGAGCTTTTCTTCAATGTACTGGATGAAGTGCCCCAAAGAAGGCAAAACCAATTCAATTGGAACTTTAAAGGTATTTTATTGATTGACTATCTGCAAAAGGGTAAAATAATAAATTCAGAGTACTATTGTAACATTTTGGATCAACTAAATGTAAAAATTCGAGAAAAACATCCTGGCTGCGCACAAGAGTATTTTAATAATGGCTAAAATCAACGAATTAAAGTACGAGTTGCCTGACCACCCACCTTATTCTCCCGATTTAGCTCCCAGAGATTTTTACTTGTTCCCAAATCTAAAAAAAAATCGTAGCTGGCAAGCGTTGTACCTCAAATGAAGATGTAATTACAGATGTGAACCACTATTTTGAAGACCTTGAGAAAAACTATTTTAATCAAGGGATAGAATTGCTAGATTAGACCAAGTGTATTGAAGTTTCAGGTGATTATTTTGAAAAATAAAAATGTTTATGAAAAACGTACTATTCTCTTTCTGGGCTAGGCTAAGAAGTTTCCGAACCTCTTCTTATTTCGAGACTTAAATGAGCATTTTTCAATTGAATGAAGCAGTACTTGATAAGAGAAATTAAAAAAAACTTTAGAGCATGGACTAAATATGTTCTGTGTAGGGATGCCAAACGTAAATGGCTTTGAAAATTGAAGGTTTCGATATTTTAAAGATGTAGATTTTTCGGGATTTCGAGATTTTTGTTTCTTATTAAAACAAATTGGTTTGTTAATAATAAAAACTATTTGTTTCAAAAACGTAAATTATATTAAATAGAAATATGTTTGAAAATAAATATTTTCTATCCTAATAGCAATAATTTTTAAATTTTCTAAAAATTTATACAGCAAATTTTATATTTTATAAATTGAAATTAATTTAAAAACATAATAATGTTACATTGAAAATTAGATAGAGAAAAATAATATGTCATTTCGCCTTTAATTTCTATGTTAACTTAAAAGCAATAAATCTTCAAAAAGGTTCGTAAAAATATTAAGGCAACTAAAGTAAAGAGAATCTTAATCTAACGAAAAACATCGTTCACAATCAACGTTTGTGGGCAAAATTGTTTGATTGATTGATATGCTGATTGCATTTCTCACCCTCCGAAACAAATAATTATACATATATCTTAAGTT
Source organism: Bellardia bayeri (assembly GCA_950370525.1). Classification (NCBI taxonomy): domain Eukaryota; kingdom Metazoa; phylum Arthropoda; class Insecta; order Diptera; family Calliphoridae; genus Bellardia; species Bellardia bayeri. The sequence goes on along the minus strand of OX493267.1, from coordinate 65,487,718 downwards.
ACGGTCACACTTGACAAATATTTGCTGAAAAAGACGTAACCGCTAAATAGCATATATTTGAACTCGTTTATAATTTATTGTTATTTAGGCCCAACAAATATTTAGTTTTAATTTATTTTATGCTGTTTGATCTTGCAAAACTCTTGTAATATTAAACAACGTCAAACAAATTTGTGCTAAAACGAGTGCTTATGATTTTTTGAGTAAGTATTTGCCAAATGTGACCGTATCTTTATTGGAAATTAGATTCCATATCATTACAGACATTGTTGTGGGGGGCTTTGACATATTTCAATTACATTCATTATTTTCACAATCAGTGAAACAAGTTTCATTAATTTCTGATAACAAACAGTTCTATTTCAATTAAATTCACACTTCAATTTTGGGTTTTTTTTTATTTTTAAAGGTTTTGAGTAAATCATCCCTCTGTCTTGATTTGTGGTTGCACCAGTTTATCGCTTAATACGCAGTCACTTTTTGATTTGTCTTTGAGCTTAAATAAAAGTGCCACATCGGCAGAGATTCATATCTGCGACAAACGCTTTCACTGTTACTTTCTTTAACCGGATATCAAATCACAACTATTTGTTTAAGTAGAACAAATTCTTCATCTGTCCCCTTTTGAGCTTTAAAATCAATTATAGCTTTTTTATAGGAATCTCCAATTTAAAAAAACCGTAGGCACATCAAATAGTGTTTTCAAGTTTGGTAATCCAAAACTAGTTTTTATTCTTTTATTTTCATTTTTTCAACATACTTTTGTAAAATTTTCATTTCTGTTGGTGACTTTGTAAATAATTTTGAAATGTTTCTGAGCTTTTCAGTTAGTGATTTATTGTGGAATCTTTCATTAGATCTCTTTTATTTTCTCACATTAAAAATAATTAAGAATGTTAATTATACAAATTTTTTATTTTATACATATTTAAAATAAGTTATAATTGTGGAAATTGTAATATTTATTAAATTGTAGTAACGGGTGATTCAAGTAGAGATACTTTTTTCGATTGCCTCTTTTTGAAAGATCACGTGCGAGTCGTATCATGCTGTCATGTTAATTTTGTTTAGTATTGTTTGGCATTTTATAATGGAAAGACTTACGCCTGAACAATGTTTACAAATCGTTTAACTTTCTTATGAAAATTTACGTTCTGTGAGGAATGTGTTTCGTGCACTTCGCTCAACTTATGGTCAACATAATCAGCCTACAGAGGGTACTATTCGCAACACCATGACCCATTTTGAGACGTAGCATTCACTATAGGATAATATTCGATCGAATAGATCACGTCCAGCACGTTGTGAAGAAAATGTAGCGACCGTAGCTGAGAGTGTAAACGAAGACCGTGGAAAGTCGATTCGGCCATTCGGTGTCATGATAATCGACTATTTGATGCATCAATTAATGGATGTATTGAGAGAACACTTCGGTGAGCACATAATTTTACGTTTTGGGCCGGTCGATTGGCCACCAAGATCGTGTGATATCACACCGTCAGACTTTTTCCTGTGTTGATATGTAAAGACAAACGGACAAACCCGCTTCGATACAGGCCTTGGAGGAAAATATCAAAACATTTTTTTCTTCGGGACACAAGCCTAATTTGAAAGCTTATAGGGTGAAGTATTTTTGAGATTTTTTTTAAGATTTTTCGAAAAAAGTTTTCACGTCGCACAAGTCAAAGTTTTGACAAAAATCGGCTTTGCTGGCCGTTTTTTGAGTTTTCTTAATAATTGTCAAAAACCACGATTTTCTTCACTTTTAAGGAAACAATTTAACCCATTTAGGCCTGACGGAAATCTACCAGGAATTTTTTTATAATTTTCGAAATATGTGATCTCTACAGCGTATCAAAATATAATCAATGATTAGGTTTTTTAATTTTTATATGCTTCAAGGATTTTCAGGACACGCACAGTAGATAAATCTCGTTCGATTTTCATTAATATTTTTAACTAAAACCCATTTTTATTGCATGAAACGATTACAAGTAGTTTAAAATATTAAAATTTATCATTTGTTTAGTTTATGTGCACTTTATTATTTATAAACGATTATTATGTTTGTAATTAAAGACACTTACTTACTTCGACGACTGATTTTGTTAAAACTGAAATGTGACTGAGGAATTTCGCAATAATTCAAATAATGCTAAACCAAACAGAAGAGAAATGTGTAAAGCAAAAATAAAATCAATCAGCACAATTTATTCATGACAGTGTATTTCAAATTGTGTTAACAGAAGCAAACATATTGATATCGGAACTCACCCGCACAATCGATGCATCACAAAGATGCATCGGAAAGAGTTAAAAGAAAAATGTTCATGTTTTTTTTTAGTACAAAAACTCTAAGTTTTGGCAATAAATTTTCTCATTTAGGTAACCTACATTACAATTTTCAATAATTGTTCCATAGATTTCGTAAATTACGCTTTATAACTTTCAAAATTTATATGAAATTTATGCTCCTACCATTCCACAGTTATATCATTTTTAAGGTTTGTTTGTACCCGATGCAATGATTAAAATGTTCAGATTTGAACCAACAAAAAAATTGGTTAATGGAGAAATTCCAACTTTCTCAAAAAGAAGCAGCTTTGTGCAAGTCTTGACACAAACGGAATTAGTTGCCGTAAAGCTTCGCTTATAGTGAATTCCTCCTTTTATTAAAGGTCAGCTTGAAGACAGACATAAGTTAATCTGAGCCTAATCTTCTTGGATGATTGATCTATGTCCTATCCAACAGTAAAAGCTATAGAAGCTATTAATCGGACTCGCTGGTTGATTAAAATCATATATTATTTAAAAATATGCATTTTTCGAAACCAGCAGCAATCTTAGATAGACAAAAATGGACGCCTTACTTGAACAAAGGATGCAAAGCAATTATGTTTAATTAAATTATTTTATTATAATTTTAAAGAATTTTTTTTTTAATTTTAAAAATCTAAAACTTTTACGTTGTCTCATTCTAAGAATCCATGTACACGACCACGAAATGATATATCATACGATAAAAGTTGTTGAGAGTATTTTTCACGTGAATCTTAATTTTTTTTAAACCGCTCTATATCCTTTGTGTAACTTTAGGTTTCTTTTTATGTATTTCATTTTTGTTTTAAATAAATTACTATTTATCTGCAACTTAAAGTGTACTTTAAAATGTATAAACAGTTTCCAACAAAAGACCTAACAGCCTTTTGAAACATTAAAGGATTATAGGGATTATAGAATTTTTAAATATTTTTGCATACATAAGTTAATATCCACACATCTAAAAATAAAAATTATAAACACACCCTGCCATCGAACGCACATACAAGCCAATCAAACTTCCGGTTTATGTTATGTAAAAATGTGGGTGTGTGCAAAGTAAATATTACAAAGACAAGAACAAAAAACACTTGCACACTAGACCTACCTTCTAACTAAATGGATAATTTCCAAAAATAATTTGTTACACTCAAAATGTTTTCTATAATCCTACATAAACACTAAGAGGGAGTTCACACGCTGCGACTTTTACCTGCTACTTTTCTCCTGCGACTCGAGTTTATAGCTGAAATACGTAGTGGAGAGTACTGGGTAGCTAGATTCGCAGGTTTTGTGAAATGAAGCGACAAATTTGGCATTTCTTCATATCTCTTGTATTATTTTAATTTCATTTTTATTGTTGCCAGAATGAAATTTCATTTTATAGGATTACAGGAAATGGTTGGCAACACTGCGAATAAATAACTGTAAATTAAAAAAAAAAAAAACAAAATGAAATATGAATACCTGTATAATGTACCTGTAATGTAAGTAGGTCCTATATGGCAATAATGAAATGAACAGTTTAATGTCAAAATGTCGCCAGAATGGTGCAACAACTGTTTCATCATGTGAACAAACGATAAATTTAACAGGGATACCAATAGAGAAAAAAAGAGAGAAATCGCAGCGTGTGAACCTATTCTAAGGTGAAGAATTCATTAATTTTCATGTGCAAAAAAGCAACGGCGTTTTTATTTCACGGATAGGTCTATTGCACACGCACGGTGTCATTAAAAAACAATAACAGCTGAAAGTAAAACTTATTAAATGTATGTTTAGTTAAGATTGCAGGTGATTAATCTTATAATATTGATCGATTGCTAAGGACCATGAAGGTAACAATTCCAACAAAAACGTAATGTTCAGTAAATAGTATAGTAATAGTAATAGTAAAGAAGCAAGAGCTACAACAATATCAATTATTATTATCAATGCTAGCATCCGCATTGAAAGCAAAAGAAATCATTGCATGCGATTATATTGATTAACTTGGCAGAGGGTGTTGCTATTAAGTGTGCTTTTAGGCGTATATTCAGTAAGTGTGTGTGTATGTTGATGTATGTATTCTTGTGTTTGGATATAACAATTTCACGTTAATTAAACATTAAAACAACTTTTGTGCGCTTGTTTCCCAGACATTGTGTTATACTTACTTATAAAAACAATTCATCTTTTACTTTTCTCTTTAACTAGTTCTGTTCGATTCAAACTTATGCCGACTTCAAGTGAAAGATAAAATATCTTAAGTTTAATTAAATACATTAAATAAAACATATGTTGCCTATCGAATTTTGTTATTGATGTTCCGTTTCAAATCTTCTACATTATTCATTAAAACATTGTAGCAAGTTCATTAATACACATGTAGCAATTTATATACGTATATATATGCGCGTGTGTTTGAATCTTTTAAGATCCTGTCAATGCTGTTGTTCAGTAACTCATTTATTTGTTTTTTTTTCTCAATTAGTTTTGGTTCCTTTCTCTATATGCACTTACATACATACAAAGTTTATATTTCTAGCATGAGTTAGAATCGTATTTTATTGATACTTTTTCATATTCAAAGGTACCGTAGTACTCCAGAGTCTTTTTTGCTACTTTTAAATCTTGTGTATAACTATATCTTCCATAGAAAGTCTTGTTTATACATATATTTTCTATACAAAATCGTATGTATAACATTTTTATACCCTACACAACCATAATGGGGATGGTATATTGAATTTGTGCTGATGTTTGTAACGCCGAAAAATATTGGTGTAATTTTCTCAGTCGACTTAACAATGTCCGTCCGTCTGTTCGCTTGACTGGCTCACTGTCCATGTAAATTTGTAGGCAAAGTACGGAGTACAATTTTAAAGATATTTCGATAAAATTTTGTATAAGAACTTTTTTGGGTCAAGGGCGATTGGGATTGAAATTAGTTGAAATCGGTCCATTATTTCTTCTAGTTCCCATACAAATGTCCTCGCGAAATATGACTTTATCGGGCACATAATTATACAAACAAATTTAGTCACAAATAAATTATGTATATATAAAACCAAATCACGTCTATAAATTGTGTGCATAAGGGTCATTTCCGAAAATCACTTTAACGAACATACGTGTCTTAAAAATGTTGTCATCCAAATAAAAATTCACACAAATATGTCTTATATATAAATACGAGGTCTGATTAAAACAAATAACCGTTATTTGCAATTTTTTCAAAAAGTATTTATTTATTCATCAACGTAATCCCCCTCAGATATAATACACTTATGCCAGCGGTTTTTTCAATCCTCGAAACACTTCTGAAAGGCGCTTTCTGGTATCGCCAACAGTTCCTGTTTCGATTTTTCTTTGATCTCCTCAATCATAGCAACGCTTTCCTTTCATCGATGTCTTCAGTTTTGGGAAGAGGAAAAAGTCAGCCAAGTCCGGTGATAACGGTGGCTGAGGCATGATAACGGTTTTGTTTTTGGCCAAAAACTCACGCACAAGCATCGATGCGTAAGCTGGTGCGTTATCATGGTGCAAAATCCATGATTGGGTTTTCCACAATTCTGTGCGTTTTTGATGAATTGCTTCGCACAAACGGCGCATAACTTCAAGGTCGAAGAAAGCAGTGAGCAAAACCTTCACATTTGACCGAACTTGACGTGATTTTTTTCGGTCTTGGCTCTTCTGGACGTTTCCATTGGGATTATTGGGCTTTGGTTTCAATGTCATAGCCATACACCTATGATTCGTCACCAGTTCTGACCTTTCTGAGGAAATCTGTATCGTCGTTGACGATGTTCAACAGCTCCTGAGCGATGTCTATGCGACGTTGTTTTTGCTCAAAATTTAGCAATTTTGGAACAATCTTCGCTGCCGCACGTTTCATGCCTAAAACATTCGTAAAAATTGCTTGGCATGAGGCAAACGATATGCCCACATCATCAGCAACCTCTCTGATATTAATTCGACGATTATCAAAATTTTTTTTACTGATTCAATGTTTTCATCGGCTGACCTTGTGTTCTGCTCATAGTAGACTCGCCAAACTCCACAGTCAACATTCCAAATGTCCTTGTGCATTTAATTTCATTTTTTACACAAAACTTAATACAGCAAAAAATCGAAGAGCACACCAAAACACGTCTAACCTTTTTATATGTCAAGAACAAACTGACAATCCAAAATGACTAACATTACCAACATATATAACAGACATGTGTACCAACATAGCAGAAAAAAAATGCGAAAATCGAACATATGAACGTAACTCACGAAATTTGAAAATAATGGTTATTATTTCATCAGACCTCGTCATAAAGCATTCGCCCACTCCCACTTCCAAAAAACACTTTAACTATCATAAATCTCTTAACAATGTTGGTATACAAATAAAATCCAATACAAGTTAGTTTGATAAGTATAAAAATCATTTCACTTAATTTTATAACGATCCCTCAATAGTTAATCATAACTCTCATTAGACCCTCTACTGAAAATCACTCTAAGTCCCAATTTACACGAAGCAATTTTTATTGAAAACATTGATAGGTACAAATTTTTCCTTGAAATTTCTTCGATGACCACACAGCACAATTCTTATTGCTTAAAGCACTAGTATTTTTATTTGAGAGTATACACATATTTGTATATATATATTTAATGCGAAAAAGAGAGTAACACGACTTGCTAGTACAATCAAGTGTGTACTCGTCTTATCTCTCCTTCATCCCGATGTCTGAAAGGTAAGCTTAGCTTAAAGAATTGCTTCGTGTAAATTGGGACTAACATGCATAAATTTGTATATGCACAGTAGGCAAGCTACTAAATTTTATGATGATCGCTGTATTCCATATAGCGTATATTTGTGAAAAACTGTTTTTGCTCATACACTCGGTGTAAGGTATTATATGGTCGGGTTTGACCGACTATAGTTTTTTTATTGTTTCATATCGAAGTTCTTGTGTATGACAGTATTTTTTATGTTTAACAGTATTTTCTATGGAATCTTTTGTATAACAGTAATATATCAGTATAATCCTATGTATTTTTGCATTTCCATCCCTTTCATATTTCTTGTTTTGCATTGTTGTTTCTTCCCCACATTCTGCCACAAGTGACCATCAATCAATCATTTGGCCCAACTCTTTATCATTCTGTAATCTTGTGTTTTTACAAGCTACGAGGGCGGTTCGAAAACTTCTTAGCCTAGCAGAGAAAGAGAATAGTTAGTTTTTGAAAAATATTTTTATTTTTCCATATAATCTTCTGAAACTTCAACCTCACTTAGTCCAACGTTTATCTAGCAATTCTATCCCTTGATTAAAATAGTTTTCCTCAAGGTCTTCAAAATAGTGGTTTACAACTGTAATTACATCTTCATTTGAGGTAAAATGCTTGCCAGCTAGGAAGTTTGTTAGATTTGGGAACAGGTAAAAGTCACTGGGAGCTAAATTAGGAGATCAAGCGCTGGTGCGTTGTCTTGATGAAAAATTATTTTTTTGTGTTTTAAGGCAGGAGTTTTTCTCGAATTTTTACACTCAATTCAATAATACTCTGAATTTATTGTTTTACTCTTTCGCAGATAGTCAATCAATAAAATACCTTTGAAGTCCCAAAAAAACCGTTGCCATAAACTTACCAGCCGATTGAATTGTTTTTGCCTTCTTTGGGGCACTTCCTCCATCTTCAGGCCATTTCTTTTATTGTTCTTTTGTCTCTAGAATATAGTGGTGGATCCATGTCTCATCAACAGTTATGAAATGATGCTTAAAATACATTTTATTTTTCTTAAAACGATCCAAACAAGCTTGAGAAATTTTCATTATTATGCGTTTTTGGTCGACTGTTAACAAATGCGGCACCAATCTTGCAGAAAGCTTTTTCATCTGTAGTTCTTCATGCAAAATTAACTGGACTCGATCATTTGAGAGGTTTATGCTATTAGCTATTTCACGCAGTTTTATTCGTCGATCATTTAACACCATATCATGCACTTCGGCTACAATTTCTGTTGTTGTTGCTGTTTTTGAATGTCCACTGCGTGGTTCATCCTCAGTGCGTTAAATTCAGCAACCCAATTTTTTACTGTTGCATATGAAGGAGCACTTTCACCTAACACATTCAACATATCATTATGAATTTCTTGTCCCGATAAACCTTTTTTATTTCTGATTTTTCCGTTGTAAAATAATCGCGGATGTGTCTTTTTTGAACACTTCTTTCTATATTAAGGAGTTGGCAGATGGAAAAGAAATTTAGCCTGTGTTCATAGCACACATGGAAGTCTTCAAAACACTTAACTTTTTTCTGCTTATGCTGCGCTTTCTGTTCTAGGCTAAGCAGTTTCCGAACCGCCCTCGTATTCCATACATTGTATGGCTAAATTACTTATTTTGCTTTCTTGCCTTCGTTTTCTTAAATATGATTTCATTTTTAAAAGTTAGTTTTATTTTCATTGTTATTTTTGCCATTTCGTTATAACGTATTTTAAACGAATGTACTTTTCCGCTGATCTGTGTGTCTAGTCTTTCGAAAATTTAACTTAGTTTAAAGAATAAATTGAAAATAAGGGTAAAGGCAGGCAATATTTAAAAATTGAATAATTTAACATAAAAGAATTGGTTGCTATTTTACCACAAACTGAATTTAAAAAAGTAATACAAAGTAAGTTTTTAGTATGGTATACAGTGGGAAGCAAAACTGTCCGGATGGTGCTTTTGGATGCGGCTCATGTGGCCTATGCCAATAGTATTCTTTTCCATCAGACTGGTATCGGTTGACTTTCGTTTCATCGCTCTAAATAACAACGTTTCTAGAAATGAAGGCGTTTTTTACATTTCTATCGGAGAGAAAGCTAGTTCTTTTTCACATTGGCTACTAAATCAATTCTATTTAATTCGTGTCTAACCGTCCAGGAACTGACATCCTTACCAATACTTTTTGCAGCATTTTTCGGGGTCTCTTGATGTCCTTGTTATGTAGCAAACGTGGAATCTGGCATCACCATCAAAAAGAAGTCTTGGTCGACCCCCTTAGTTATTATTATTGCAAGCCACATTACGCCATTTTTTATATGATTTACCGGGGATTTACTTAAATTAAATTTACCTGGAATTTTACGGCATAAATAATTATTTTGCAACAAGTTTATCACATTGTATTCAATATCAGTTGGCGTTTTTCTCATTTTTAAAGATCTTTTAATTTTTTATTTGAAAATCAAGTTAATCACTTCACATGTCAAACAATAATGCAGAAATAGAGCAATAAAAGCTTGATAACGAGAGCGCAACAAACAAAAAAACCAACGGGTCAAACACCGTTACATTTTATCAGAGCAATATCGCGATAATGTTGATTTCTTGTACTGTGCAAAAGTGTATTTTTTGTTTTTTTAATTCTTTTTTTTTTTTTTTTTTTTTTGTTGAAGCAATTTATGTGAGTTTTTGTTTATAATTTAGAATAAGGTTCAATTAAATAAAAAATACGTATGTATATATGATAATATACCTATATTTGTATTATCTTCATTATCTTACTTCCATAATGCAAAACATCCAGACAGTTTTGCTTCACACTGTATATTTGACATACATAATAACTTAAATCGTAGTAATTTAATCCGACTATCCACTCTCATGTGGATCATATTATGTTTCATTTGCTTTAATTTGAATATAACTTTTCTTTAAATATATGTAAAGTTGAAGTTTTTATAAATTTGACCATTCTTTGTAAAATTACAAATAATTCTTGTTTTGTGCTTCAGTGCTCTTTTCAATTTAAAAAATAATATAAATACCAAATTTTAGTTCACAGACAATTTCGCAAATTATATTAAGCAAATTAAATTAAGCAAATAGTTTTAGTTCTCTTACAAATTTATTATTATTCCTACATAGTTGGGGTCTAATCAAATTTTGTTAGATATTTGTCTAATATTTATGTATGTATGTATGTTTCCATAAAGGAAATGTTTATTTTTATGTGTACAAGTTCAATTTGAAATTGTTAAAAACGAATTAGTTATTATATTTTGCACTTTTTTAACAGGAAATTGTTATGGTTTCCAGTAGGAGAATCATGTGATGCCAAATGTTCGTAAATTACAGATCGATTTGATAAAAAAAGAAAGAACACACACATACATACATACATACATACATACATACATATGCATTTAATATCAATATCAAGAAGTTTTGATATACCCTACAATATTATCTAACTTGAATACATATGAATACATATTGTTTCGGGCTCTGAACTTTGCGTTTGAAGAGTAATGGCCAGTTTTTAACTTAAAAATTAAAGTGTGTTTAAACTTAAATTCTGTTTAAATACAAAATTCATTTTTACAGATCATATTTAAATAGAACTTAAATCACTGACTACGTCCATTTAAATACAACTTGAATATTTAATAAACTTGCCGCGAATAAAAACATTGTGCTCATTATTATCAATATAAACTAAAACAATGAATTTAGATGAAGATGACATGAATGATGCAGCTTTTGTCCATTTAGATTACAACAATTTGTAAACTAAATATGAAACCAGCTGTTAAATGAAAAAGTTGTTTATATTTTTTTGATATTTAATAGTGCTACCATACTTTTATCATAATTAAATATCAAACTTAAGTTTAAGTAAAAATTAACTAATTTCGTATTTAAATATGAAGTTAAAAACTGGCCATAAGTACTGTAAGCGTAAAGCAACCAGCTAATATTGTTTAAAAACTGTTTTATTGTATACACTGACGGACAAAAAAGCGCGGTTTCAAATATTTCCTGTTTTCCTGTATTTTCAATTAATTATAATTTAAAGTTTTATTTTTAATTCAGTTAATAATACTTTTGTACTTCTTTGCAAAGTCTAACCGCTTCGTAGAAGAGGCTTTTTCTTAGCGAGAGTACTTTTTAGACCGCTTTCGTTAGACAGTTCGAGACGAAATATTTAATTATAATTCCTTCTTTATATCTCTGTCTGTCGTAAAAGAATTTTTTGCTAGATTTGCATCGTCTAGCTTGTGGTCTTACGGTTTTTTTTTGTAATGGAAGCGCGTCAGAAAAATAATTGCTTTTATAGAATAAGAAAGAAAAGCATAAAGAACTTATGTGAGGGTGCTGTTTTTTATTAAAAACTATTTAGCAAGAAGTGTTTGTTTTGCCTCATCTTCCTTATTGTCCAGACCTTGCTACGTCCGACTGCTATTTGTTCCTCCGATTGATGCAAAACGCTTTCTCTGGAAAACGCCTCACTTCAAAAAAATTCAGGTTTACGAAATTGGCCTCCTAAGTTGAGCAGTTCTTTTAGCGAGAAATCAAATATTGTTCTTTTGGGCAATAAGAAAAATTCGGACAACAAGTTCTATTTTATTTAAAATTTAGGTAATATCAAAATATTGTAAGTTATAACAGCCACTGGACTTCAATATTCTGTTAGTTAAGTTTAAATATTTGAACTTTTAACTAAAATTAATTACAAATATTTTAGTGTGTAGGGTATAAAAACCAATAGAAAATTATACCCCAACTACAGACAGTCATTATCATTATAAATAGTCGTTGTCTCTAGCCATCGCCATTGCAATCATCATCATCATCGTCGTCATCAGCGTTACCAACACCGTTCTCATCATCATGTTACACAGACTATTTGCAGACCTTTAGACATGACATGCAATTGAAACAGCATTTAACCAGGTGAACCTTAAGGGAATATTTTGTTATTGCTATAGTGACTGCTGTTGCTGTTGTTTTAGTTGTTTTTCATTCCTGCCGCTATTACTGTGACATATTCCATCCAAACATTTGATAAACGTTTTCGTAATGGTAGTTTGATACAGCTAAAATTGATATCAGCTACATCAAATGGTTACCAGTCACAATTTCTCTGCTCATGTAATGGGTTTTTCGTAACTGTCTGTCGTTTTTCAACGTTGCTATACTCTTTTTTTTTCTTTCATATCATAGTTTTTTTTTTTTTTTTGTAAATTTTTTGTCTAATGTTGCATTTGCAAGGGACCAGCCAGCAATGACAATATGATAGACCAAACAGTCAGCCAACCATGACAAAATTTCAGCTGATGCATGATTGGCTTTACTAGACTAGTTATTTTAGACTAAGCATTAGAGAGCGGCCGAGTATTCGGTTTCAGTTTCGGATTGGCCGAATACCAATATTCGGGGTTCGGCCATATTTTGACGGAATACCGAAAACGAAATTTTTATAAATGAAAACTATAGATGAAGGAATTTTAAATGTGCTAAATGCTTTTAATATAATTAATAAGATACAAAAATTTTATATTTTATTGTAAACTAACAGTGATTCATCCATTTCGAGTTTCCCTACTTTTTTAAAGAAAAAAAACACAGAAAATTCAAATTTAATGGGGAATGTTCATTATCATTTGAAATAACATTAGTTGGCATTTATTTTTTGAAGATTATGTCTATAAAATGTTGGCCGTTGCTACGTCGACGATGGTCTATCCGTTGAGTCCAAGTTTCGATGACTCGTTCGAGCATTTCGACTGGTAACTGGCGAATGACACGCGTGATGTTTTCCTCCAAGGCCTGAAACGAAGCGGGTTTCTCTGCATAAACTTTAGACTTTACATAACCCCGCAGGAAAAAGTCTAACGGTGTGATATCACAATCGACCGGTCCAAAACGTGAAATTATGTGCTCACCGAAATGTTCTCTCAATAAATCCATTGATTGATGCGATGTATGGGAAGTGGCGCCGTCTTGCTGAAACCAAATGTCGCCGAGATCACAAGCCATTCACGATTACGTTCCTGCCGGCATCATTTTTAAAGAAATATGGACCGATGATTCCACCGGCCCACAAACCACAACAAACCGTTGTTTTTTCTGGTTAAAGTGGCAGTTCGTGAATCTACTCTGCGGCAATTTTGTTTGTTTACATACCCATAGAGTCAGAAATGGGCCTCATCGCTGAACAAAATTTCCTCGAAAACGTTGAATATTCTTGGAACTTTTCAAGGGCCCATAGAGCGATTTGTAAACGTTGTTCAGGCGTAAGTCTTTCCATAATGAAATGCCAAACAATACGTGATCTGTCAAAAAAAGGCTATTGAAAAAAGTATCTCTACTTGAATCACCCTATATATATATATGTAGTAGGTAAAAACTGTTACTTTAAACAAAATTTGTAAGTTTATGATGCAAAAACTAGATTTATAAAGTAGTGTCGGTACTTTAAAATTTAAACAAGTTATAAAATTAAAATAAATAATTTGTTTTTAGAAATTTAAGATATTTTTGAAAAGTTAAGGTCTGTTTCGGATTAGGCCGAATATTAGTTTCCGTTCGGTTTCGGCCGTATTCTACTAAACATACATAGACACACATTCACATAAATATAAGAGTGTGTTTGTGTTGCTGAAAATCGTCGTACACGTTGTAGCTGGGAAATATGATTTTATTTCAAGTAACTGTATATTTATTTTTTTTCTAGTACTGTTTCCTTTTTCGACCATTAGCTGTTTCCGCTTCTATTCAAGTCGTTGTAGCCATGGTGTGGTTATATGTATGTGTCACTCTGCTTCTGTGCAGTATTACGTTTTTGAATATTTACTAAATGTATCCATTATAAACTAATAAACATTTGTAATGCAATAACATTTGATACGTGTAAATCCAATATCGTCTAGCAGTGTGTGTGTGTGTGTATGTTTGTGTTACTGTGAATGCGGAGGGTGTTTGTTAGTTTTCACTTATGTCAAATATCGCATTGAGTCACATTAGTGTGTCCTGTGTCTGCTGGTTGTATGTTAAAATTCAATAGTGGTTTTGTTATTTGGTTGCCTGGAAAATATACTGACTACATGCGAGCTAAATTAATTCCTAATTATATTTGTCGCCCTTTTGTTGAAGACTCACTTAATGATGTTAACTTATTGCTCATCGTTGATAAACGAACTTAAAAAGTATTAATAATTTCTGGTTAGTCTTAAACTGATATTTGGAATTAGTTGTTTACAAAGAGTTTTGAGTTTTGATGATAAAAGTGCTGGGCGAATGTTTTGCAATAGACAGATTAAATTGTTAACTTAATTACATTGTTTAAAGACATAAATACTTGTAATAATAATAATAAATCATTAACGAATAATTCATGTTTAAAAAATTATTTATAATTTAATGCTTTATTCAGATTCTATTAAAATTATTTGTGTCAAATTTCAACTTGATAGCAATGTTTATAAAAGATTTATGCATATTTAAGTGATTCCCGGAAGTGGAATTTATACGGCGGCTATGCTCAACTATGGACCAATGCAAACAAAATATCGTTATGAGATTTTTTCAACATGAAAGAAATTTTTACTGAATTTTGAATGGATACTGCTATTCTGTAAACATTTATACGTAAGACAATTGTATGGGGGCTATGAGAAAACGTGAACTAATTCTTATTATTTTCAACAGAACTGTATCTTCTATATTAAAAATATATTATGCAAAATTTCATGATATTATCTGCATTATATTTGAAGAAGATACCAAAAAATATCTGAAAAATATCGAGCTTGTCTGAAGCTTTTATCTATAACTCGGATCCTGCTGGACCGATTTTACTTATTTTCCAGACCAAACATTTCTGTAAAACAAACAAGGTTCGGTAATAATTTCATTGTTCTAAGTCTTTTGCCGCAGACAAAAAGACGGACCGACATGGCTAGATCGCCTTAGAATCTTATAAGAACCCATTCTGCCAGCAAGCCATATGAGTCCGAAAAGAATCTTTTCTGACACTTTTTTTCGGAGCGTTAACGCTCTTTATGAGCCCAAAAAATAATCATAATTGCTCTAAAAACCTTCAGAAAACAGGGTTATTACATTCGAAAATGGTCCGTCAGAAAGAGCTCTTAGATAATGTCAGAAAAGAGTCTTTTATGAGGTTTTTTTTTGGGCTTTATGTAATCTTGTTTTTATCATTCTTGTGTGGTACAGCTATGTTTTTTTTTTTGTTCAAAGTACAAATAACAGGACAAAAACGCTTTGGTACACACATAATTAAGTGGAATTTCTGAGTCATACTGCATGCCGACTCAGGACAGTAACAAGCAAATTTTTCTTTTGCTCTGAAAATGCTCTTTTGTTGGACTCTTTTCTGACTCCTTTTTCGGAGCGCTCCTAGAATTCTATGCTGGGTATGGTTGTACGACCAATATTTCGATGTGTTGCAAATGGAATGAAAAACCTAATATACCCACCATCTTTTTGGGGGTATATTCAATGATTAAGCCTTCAAAATTACACCAATACCTCGCTTTGCATCGTTTCGTTTTGCGTTTTTTTTTTCCGAAGTTGTGTCGCTTTTTAATTAGTACTAATTTTCACTGTGCATCGTTAGATTTTCGAGGTTGCATTGTGTTGGGTCCGAGTCTTAAGTTTTTTTTTTAATTTTCTGCAACATTCTTAGATGCTAAAACGATGAGCCGTACCCGAAGTGCTTTGATGATCAAAATAGAGTTCTTGCTTTCTCTTTAAAAATCAATTTGTGCAGAGAATACCATTAAGTAAAATGGTATTTCAAACAAAAGCAAAACAGGACTTGGTATTTCCGTAACCCTAGAACCGCTCTTTCATCTCTACATGGTTTGCTATAGAAAATCTTAATTCACTTTGCGTCGTTTCAATTTGTGTATTGTTTTTTTTTTTTTTTTGTTTGGAACGTTACCCCGACACATAGTGGGGTATTGGTGTACTGCAAATGATATTGTAAAATGATACAATAAAACCTTAAACATAACGAAAGCATAAAAGTTATAAAAATAAATCTTGAACATACAAAACATATATAAATTCAATATTGCAAAATCCGGCTCTATCCGAATGTTTTGCTGCCACTTATTATGTGTCAACACTCTTTTTGGGCGGTTTTTGTCCGATTTAATTACATGGCAATATTCAAAAACTGCAATATATTTGTGTAGAATAAATCAGGTTGACGTAACATGAAATATACTGTGAGCGCCAAAATAAAGTCACCGCCACATATTATTAAAAGAAAAGCTTAATTATATTAATATCAGTAAAATTATATTAGAAAATTGTATTGCATTTTTATTGACATTGTTTAGCTGAAAAGTACTTGAAATTGGCTGGACAATTAGAAGAGATTATCACACATTCTCAGCCGAAATCAAATCGTTTTTTTTTTTTGTTTCAGAACACTTTAACCAATAAATATGAAAAGAATGAAACAAAGGAATTTGGAATTTTTTCTTATTATTTATTAAATCATTTGGACAAAGGATTTCTCACCAGTAGAGGAAAATGAAGTGAACAGTTGAACGGTTAGTTTGTGTCTAACCGAAAATAAGTATTTACAATCTTTTTAGAACCTTGTTATTTTACTTAGCACTTTATGACAAGTGCAAGTATACTGCAACACATATCTTTCTGCATTTATATACATTAAGGAAAATTGGTATTGTAGGGAAACTAAGGAGAATCGCCAAGTGTTGTTTTAGCATAAACATACGATTTATTATTAAAATAGTCAACTTTTATGCGTCAATATAAATTAAACAATGGCTTTATTATTTTGCAACAACAACCCTGGCATTGCAAATGTACACAGAAAGAAAAATGCCATTATAAAATTAAGTTTATTTTTCTCAGTTTTAGCCTGAAATTTTCAAGTACGTTTTTACTAGTTTATACTTAAAATAAGTAAAAATCGGTATTGCTTTGACAAATCAAGCGCAGATTTTCTTAAAACAGTAATAGTGTTCTTGATTTAAGTAAAAAACTCTTAAATTAAGTCCAATTTGTCCTTAAATCAAGAAGATTTAAGATTTAAATCGAAAACTAAGGTTTATTTTACTTAAATTAAGAAAAAATCCTAAATCAATCTCAGTGAAGAAATGAGCGAAGTTAAACTTACTCTCTCAGAAGCTCTCAAAATCATTTTTTATAATTTATTGAGTAAGAAATTCTTACTTTAAGTCCAATTTGATCTTAAATCAAGAAGAAAATTAAGACTTATTTTACTTGAATTAAGATAAAAAATGTTATATTTTAAGAAAAAATTGGAGCGGTAAAATTTACTCTCTCAGTTGCTCTCAAGTACGAATTCGTGCTTAAATCTAGTTTATAATTCTTGAATCAAGCTTATTTAGGGATTAAGCCATTCTTAAGGAGAGCTAAAATTAAGATTTTTTGACTTGATGAATCCGTACTTGAGTCAAGCATTTTCTACTCGGTATAAGGAAATCCGTACTTATCCTACTATTGACACTGCTACGGATTGATTTAAGTACGGATTACTCAATTTTTTTTTTTTTGAGTGTAGTGGCAATTCTTTTTTTTCGAGTTTTCTTTGCTCGAAAGTATAGCGGTAAAGTGCTGTTCAAACTAATTGCAAGTTTCATAAATTATCATTAAAAGAGATTAAAGGCTTCATTAGTCTTTACTTTCTGTTGCTAGTCTGTTCTGTGTCGTTCTATTTTTTAAATTTTTGTATTTAGTTTTTCCCGTATAAACGCATCAGCTGTTTTAGGTAAACAGACAACACATAACGCGAAAATAAATCAAAAAATACAAATCAAAGTTTTTTTTTTATTGTACAATATGTCATTTCTTTTGACTAAAGTAATGAGTTTTTCCCCATCTATCGTTTATTTTTGATATTTTTATAACTTTTATATAAAAACTTAATTAAATTCAAAGAAATTGAAAATGTTTGTAATAAACCAAAATTTTTTTTTTGTTGTGCAGATGTCAGTTGTTTTGTGCTGTCACTTACAATTTCTTAGCAAATGTTTGTTTTCAACAGGTTCGTCCGCCACGGCACGGAAAATAACAAAACAACTAACGACTTCTACACATTTTCTATTTAACAGAATCAAGTCAGCTGATTCGGAACGGAACAGAGAGTAAAGACTAATTCTGCCTTAAGTTGTGACACTAAGAAGTGAAAAATTTACAAAGAGAAGACAAACATTAATTGAGACTCTGCAAATCATAATTGAATTACATAGAAAAGATAAAATTATGCGTGGAATAAGTAAAAAAATTATAGACATATACCAAATGCTATAGAAAATTTGACTTGTCTGAAACGATCACACTGAGGTGATTGCTATAGTAAGAGAAATAAGAACAAACCCGACATCCAGTGCTGTAAAAATACATAGCTGCAAATGTTACGAAGTTTGGGATATTTGGATTCAAAAACCCCTCTAAAAATATGGCAAACCAAGAACGAAGCCTTTAGCAAGAAAATATGTAAAACATGGCGTCGTCGACTTAGTAGTGATCTGAGGTTGTATGGCGGCTTCAGCTGATGGTAATCTTTCATTTATACAATCTGCAATGAATAGGGAAGATTATTTCGATATTTTAAAAAGCTCTAGAGTAGAGAAATTAGGACTGGATAAGCATACCTCCAAAATTGTGTAAGAGTGGTTGCTCAATCATTGTCCAAAAACTTTAGATCATTCTCCGCAGTTCCTAGACCTCAATACAATTGAAATAGAAACATTACTTACAAGCATAACCTAAAGGCAGTACTACAGAATGAATGGAACAAAATTTTGCCTGATTTTCGTAAAAAATTCGTTGATTCTATATCTAGAAGATTGTCTCAGCTGTTATCAATGCAAAACGACTATAAACAAAACTTTAAATACAATGTTTTGCATAATTTAAATAAATTTACTTTATTTTGATCCGAAAAATCTGGTACTATTCCATTACAATTTAATTATTTTTTTATGTTCCTTATTTGTCTAGTCTTTGTTAATGAGTAATATTTGTACATGTAAGTGAACATGTAAAATAATATTGTGTGTTTACTTTATATTGACGCTCACTGTAAATAAACAACCCCAATTATCCCTAGCTTGGGTCAATTTAACAATTTTGTATCATATTCAAAAGAATGTTAAAGTAATATGTAATAAAAATCCGCAGTTCAATAAGCTTTACTTAAAACATTAATGCCCTTATTCATAAAAAATTAAAGTAGACTTCAAATGAACTTTAAGAAAATTTTGTATGAAACCTACTTTATTTTTTATGAATACGGCAGTAATAAACTAATATCACTTTTGGTTTCAAAAGTATTCAAGCCCACTTTTTGTTACTAAAATATTAAAACATGAGCACTGCATTAGAATTCTGTAATAACATTGAGTGATAAATGGCACATTGTGATTCTAATTACGGCGAGAATTCAAATCAATGAACCAATTCATAAATAAATCACAATAATATTTGTACTAGTTCTAGAGAAGACTTACAGGCAAACACAGCTTCTTAAACACATATTCTAGAACTAGCTCTTTTATCACTAATTGTTGTTTAAAATTGTCACGATAAAGAACTTGAATATATATTTTGCATTAACAATTAAAACAATCCGAAATTTTTTTATTAAACAAATTTATTTTCTCTTTTTTTTATTATAGTAAATTATTTACACCTGCAACGCAGTATTATATCCACGTTCTAAAGTGAAACAAAGTAATAACTTGGAAAGATGTCCACTTAAATTTGACAGCTTTAATTGAATGGAAAAATCTTGAATTTATAAAGTACATTTACATATTGTATAACAGGCTGATGGACTTAGCTGCAAATGTAACAACTTTAACAACTTGTTTAACATGGGTTCAGGACAGTTTTTAATTGTAAACTAATATATATTTTGTACAAATAATATAAAGAAACAAATTATGTGATTGTCGATATCTAAGAATAATAGAATTGTATTAACATACATGTTTTGAAATTTATACAATGGCTCACAGCTTATTTTTCAGTGCTCCATAAATAGGAAACTAACAGGAACTTCAAAAAGAAATTGCTGTATTTTAAAAGTAAAAACTGTTATAGTCTAACAAACAAAAATAATTTATTGCCAAAATGTATATTTTAATATATCTATTGTTGAATTGTGAAAAATATTTCAAATCCCCTTAAATCTGTTGTCTATCTACTTCACCATATGAATATTAAAACGTATAATTGTCAGTTTTATTTTCAAGTTTTCGAAACCCATACGTGCGTACATACATATAATAAGCTGTGAGCCACTGTATGTAAATTAAATTAATATTTGTGTTATGACATTTATATTTAAAAATCAATGGTGTTTTTTTTATTTTAATAATATACTCAAAATAATTGTAATGAAATTGTATTGATCATATTGTATGTTTGTATGTATCGTATATATGCATAATATTTACTTATATAATAAATATAAATGAAATAAAAATTAAGTACAACAATGTACAAATTACGCATAACATTGAGTTTTCTTTATTAAATTAAAAACCTCCCTTGTTACATACATACACATGCATGATTGTGTATGTGTGACGTCACACAAAAATGAATTTAAAAATAAGCTGTCAATTTACAAAATCCCAGCTTAATACCAGACGAACAGAAATAATAGTAGACATAATATCAAGAAATAAAACCATTTTTTGCTTGCAAAAACCATTACATACTTTAGGGCTTAACATTAATTACAAATGATTATGACGTCACTGAATGGTACATTTTTAACGTAATGCCTTAAAGTATGTAACACTTTTTGGGGACATGAAATTTTTACTTTTTAAATTACTGCCTACTAATTTTTTTGTGCGCCTGGTATTAGAGCTGGAATTTGAGAAATTGACAAATTGTAAAAAATGTATTTTTGTGTGACGTCACACATACACACTGATTGGTAACAAAGAAGAGTACGCATATTGTGTATTACAAGTGCAATTTGGTAATTTATTATATTCTAATATAAAGAATGAATTTTATTACTGAATTAATTTGTACATATGTACATATTTATTTATAATATGTATAAGCTTTATAAATGTCATATTGATTTATTGACTGACTATACATACATACCATTTCAATGTGGTATTGCAGAAACAGAAAATTTATTTATGTTTTGATAAATTATTATTAAATTTATTTATCCTTTTTGTAACTTCTGATTAGAAATATTGTTATTTTATTTTCATGATTATTAATTAATAAAATGTATTAATTATAAGATAAATGTAATATGCAATTAACTGTAAACTTTTATACTGTTTGGTAAATGATATTTGTAAATAAAAGATTGTAAGTGAGACATTTTAATGAATTTATTTCTTTATTGATTTCAACGACTTCATTGGAGAGTTTAATTTTAATAATTAAAAATATATTTATTTGTTTTTTACTTCAATATTTTTAAATTATTAGTATTTATTCCAATCTTAAACATCGGCTGAAGGGGACTTTTCAATCAGTAAGACGACATCTGAAAATAAAACAAAAATAAATAAAAAGATTTTATTATCAAAAATATAACATATAAAATATTTTTTCTGGAACGGTCAGAATTACAATATTAATAATATTGAAACTATAATTTCCTGCAAACCTTAATTATGCAAATGCATTTGCAAACGAATCGTTAACAGTTAAAAAAAACCAAAAATCAAAAAGTAGGAGTTTTTAAAATAATAATTTCACAACAAATGTTTTCGTAGATAGTACAGATATTCGAATGTTTTTTATATGCAGTGGGGAGCACAAATAAGCAAACACTTTTCGCAAATTTTTTTTTCTAGTAATGACAAAAAGTAGCTATTCTATACAGTAAGTCAATCGGCGATCATATGAGTCCAAAAAAGACGTTCTATTGCTCCTAAACCACATATCAGATATCGCAGAAAGCTTTTAAACGTTTTATTTTGGAAATAATAATAATAATTGGGTATCTAGTGAGCTATTACATAAAGCCTAACGAAATTTCAAATGGTTGGATCTGAGGTGTTTTCGACTAAAATTTTTAGCCTCGTAGGCGGAAGAGGGCCTCTCAAAGGTCATCACCTCAGCTTTCATATTTTTTTTAATCGCCAAAAATCCATTTATAATCCGATTTAGCGGAAATTTAAAATATAAATACTCCTTGAGAAGATCTACAATAAATACCCTTACATGTGTTTGTTATCTCTTTTAGTTCAAGGGTTACATAGGTTTATTTTTTTAATTTTCTTCATCTTTTTGGAGTTTTTAGATATGGCGGGCCTACAGGAGGGGCGATAAAATATTGCAAAATATGAGCACATAAATTGGACAGTAGACGACTAGAAATGTGTAATCTGGTTAGACGAATCAAAAAAAGATCGTTATCACTCCGAAGGTAAACTAAATTGCTGGCGCTAAACATCCCAGAGAATACAAAGATACCAAATTAAGGAACCATTGAAGAACTGTGAGAGGAACGTCAGGATATGGGGTTGCTTGACATGGTGGCAACGCGGATCACACCAAAAAATCAAATAATAAGGAAACAAGACTATGTGCGTACTTTGCAAACTCATCTTTCCGATTTTGTAGATTTGAGCGTATAAATGAAAAAAAACATTTTCTAATTATCTTTAGTAGTCATACTACAGACTACTATTCCAATCCAATTCAGTAGTTTTTCTGTCCATATTTTTTAAGAGAGTTTAATGGCAAATATGTTTTAAATATATCTAAAACCTAAGCAAAACGTTGAATGTTTTTAAATTAACAATTAACTGCTTTAATTGCATTATTGCATTGACACTTCAATACCAATATATTAAAGACTTAAGTTCTGTATAGACTGTTGTCAGATCTAGCAATGTACTGACATTGAAAAATTGTTAGCAAAAGTAAATTGTCAGTTCAGACGACTGTAAGAAAACCTTACAAGCGAGGATGAAGACAAAATAACAAAAAACGCACTCTATGATACAGGATTCATCAATAGATATGTCGCTATCTTTAATTTGATTATTCAATTTTATTCCACTTTTTTGCAATGTACTTTTGTTTGTTTAGTTATTTATGTATATACAGAGTAACATTTAGAAATTCTCTGACAATGCTGCCATTGACAGATGCATAAACTTTGCACGTATGATAATTAAAAGTGTTTGACAATTGTCCTAAAACAATCTTACAATGACAAAAAAAATGTATTCACACGATTTTTAGATGTCTGACAATGTTTTTGTCTGAAAATGCTATTTCTTATAACGTTGGATTAAGTTGGCACGGTTGTTACACATTTTTTCAGACAACGTTGTAAGATCTAACAACCGTCTATACAAAGCTTTAGAATAATAACATGACAAGTCAAAAATTCAAAATAACTAATAAGTATAACATGGTGCAACTATACAAGGTGAGTGCAGTAGCCCAGCTGACTGACTTTGTTTACAATTTACTTATGTCAAAAGTAATACTTTTTCAAGTATTTTTGACAGTAATACATTATTTTACACAAACAAAATGCCTGTTGTTTCTGTTTAGTTGCACCATGAAGTATAAGTAATAACTATCGACTATGAAGTTTAAAGAAATCGCAAAGTTTAAAAATAAAAAATATTGACAATATATGAATTAGTAAAGTTTATGTCTAATATGAAGCGTCTAATCATGTTTTTCAACTAAAGCAGTCACTCTTGATCTATTTAAACAACAAGAAAACATGTTTTTTCCAGCAACTAACATTTAAAATACTGAGTAATTAATTCAAAACTGTGTGTATGCATATGTATTGCGAATTTGTTGATTTAATTGAGAGGGTCCATGTAGTCAGTGTATAATTAAAGCTGTCCATATAAATAATTTATTTAAACATGACACATTCAACTACATGTTACTGACAAAACTAAATTAGTTTTGAGAGAACGAGGCTAGATTTTTTTTAATTTTATTTTTTTTTTAATTTTTGTAGCTGTTGCTGCTTTTCATTCACCACATTGCACAGTGGTTCAGTAGTAGGACATAGTGGTCAAATGACGATGTTCGTTTTTTTCACCGTTAGTTCGCTCTAATACTCACAATTAGTGGTACAACTAAAACATGCTAAAAGATTTGCAATCGTTTTTTTTTACATTTACTTTTGTGCAGCGAAAGTGAACAAATCAAAACAACTTTGCTTATCTTTTTCAAGCAGTTTAACATGTGTTTAAGTAAACCAGTTATTGATACTGCTAGATATCAGTTTGGGTTATTTCCTCTGCATTCATGGATAAGATTTTTTGAATATTTTATACATTTATCTTAGCGATTTGATGTTAAAAAGTGGCAGGCTCGTTCAACAGATGAATAGGAGCTTCTTGCACAGAAAAAACTATATGTTCAGCAGCACTTTAGGACACGATTAGGTTTAATTGTATATAAAGCTCAAACTGGCGGAAGTGGCACATCCAATAACGGAAACACTGTAAGAACTTTTTTTTTTTAATTCAACTATATCAGCTGAAATAACTGGCTTAGACCAAGCCGTTATTGATCGGTGTCATCATCTTTTGCAATGTCTTTCGTCGTGATACGAAATTAATAGTGTATAATTTAGAGATTTCTCATTAGGGACCGCACAAATGCTTATTAGCACGTATCCATGGTACAATTTGCCTGCTTCAGTTCATAAAGTGTTAATTCATGGATCGGCAGTAGTTGAGCACTGTCTAATTTCCATAGGCGAGCTCTCTGCAGAAGCCGCTAAATCTTGTAATAAATTATTTAAGCAATTTAGACGAGACAAAACGCGACAAATGTCTCGTATTGTCACTAACACTGATCTCTTGCATAGACTTTTTCTAAATTCCGACCCGCTGATTTCGTCTTAACGTAAATTACCACAAAAGAAGAAGTCTCATCAGAGGCTTTACGTATGTTAAGTTTTTAAAAATAATGTACAAATGTTATATTAAATTGCCATTATAAAATTTATTATTTTTTCTTTAATTAATAACTAACATTTTTGTGTAAATAAATTATTTTAATATTATATTTAAAGACAATTATTATTTTTTTATTCGAACTGTTAATTTTTAAATTTTTGATATTTTTATTTAGTCGGGCTCGCGTTCATTAAATTGAATTTTCATTAAATTATTTTTATTGAAGGAATTGTTTTACAACATGAAATCTCTATTAAAATTTTATTGATAATTTTTCTGGCTGAGCTGGGGATTGAACTTGGGTTGAATTTACATATGTTTCGAGAATCACCACATTCTTTCATCAGAATTCTTTGCGTTCTAACCTCTGCACCACTGCGGTGCCTGACTTAAAGACTTTTTTATTCTTATTTTACCCTAATCGGCCCATAAATGCCGTAATTCTGTTGACTATAACCGATATAAACTACGTATGACCGCCTTCCTTAGAAACTTGAACCACTGTGCATTAAGGCAATTGTTGGACATGACACACAGGATTTATATTGACAACAACACCTCATTTAATACAAACAAAAAACGATATAGTACGAGTATGTGTATAATATACACTGTATACACTGTATATACAGTAACAGCAATGACAACAATAAGAAAAGTTAAATGAACATACGAGTATAAACAAAAATTTTGGGGCTCACATTATGGCAAAGCATAAAATTGTTACGTTAAAAACGAGGTTAGCATGACAAGTGGTTGTATATTTATGTGAAATATTTTGAGTAATTGATAACTATGTTGGCCATGTATTTGTATGTATTTAATTTTAATTGGTGTCACTTTAGACACCAATAGACACGTTGGGTCTCTTCAGTTGTTTGTGACCAGATAGTTTTCATGAAAGTAGTTACTTATGAAACTATCTTCGTTAATTAATTGCAACCAGTATAATATTTTTTTGAAATGTCCTGGTCATTTTAACTTAATTACATTTGCATTATTAAATTTTATGACATTTGTTGTAGGCAAATTGTACAGTGTAGATGGTATAGATAGATGTTGTTGTTGATGGTAGTTCATCAGTGTAAGTAAAACTTAAAACCATGAACATTAGGGAGGCCCCAGCCGAAAGGTTGTGATATTCGCAAGCTGACATTGAAATTAACTTTGTAAATGCTACAAATTTAGACAAAATGTTACATAATCACTATAGTACCAAAAACACGATTTTGTAAAAACGGACAGGACAAGAGAAATTCTGTTCTAAGACACATATACGTGGGGAGCACAAATGAGTACATGTTTGTGCCTTGTGCATCTTTTATTGCATAAAAATAAAGACAATTTGAAAATGTTCTTTTTATCTTTTTTAAAGCAACAAAAAATTTTTTAATACACAATGGAAATAAATAATTTTTGGCAAATAAACAATAAATCGAAAAAAAACTAGCATGTACTCAAGTTTACACAAGTGTGTCTTCTGAAATATTTGCACAAAAATATTAAACTTTACCTTTAGATTGTATTTATTTATTTTGTTTATGACTTTAAAAAACAGACATAAGTTTTATATTAATTTAATTGCTTGCGGTAAACCCTTTTTGCAAATTATACAACACATATCAAATTATACTACATATAATAATAATAAATAATAAAGAAACTATCAAGAGCTATTAAGAACAATATTCTAGCAATAACGAAAAGTAGCTAGTATACACCAGAGATCGGCAATGAATCGTTTTTTTTTTTGCAATTCACAACTACTCATAACATTTTAAGTATAAGTGGTTTTACATCATTGCAATTTAACTACTCTGAGTTACTCAAACTCACAACAACGTTGACGTATAAATGCAGGTGGATATAAGTATGAGTATAATGCCGACATCGAGCTCATACCATTCCCAATATGTTTGATTCATAATCCGCGTTATTTAGATTAACATTTTAAGAAAAATGTAAGTATTCAACTCAGTTCAGTCATTGAAGAAAAATTTTCAGCTTAAGTCGTTAGGTATATATACAAAATAAGTAAAAAAAGGAATATAAAAGCATACAAATAAGTTTATAGGAAAACATATTTACAAATTTATCATTTTATATAATTTTTTCTGTAAACAATGAACGACACTCGCATGAGTGTATGTGAGTCATACTTATTTTTTTTATCGTCTACGTACATTGAGTTAATGAGAGTCAAAATAAACAACATCATACATAAGATTAACTATGAATATAATGAGTCACTGATGGCAAACATGGTACAATTGTACTTTTTTTGATACATTGTAAACACAGTTGGTACCGTGGTACTACCACGAGTCATATGTTACAATTTCAAAATAGTACTGTTGCATCAAAATTTGGTATTTCAGATGAAACAGATGAAATATCAGCCATGTTACAGAATTTAATTCCGTTCGGAAGTATTTTGCTTCTAAAGAAAAAGTAAAACGAACAATTGGTTTCATTCCGATTTTTTTCATTTTGCTTTATCTATAGAAGCATTAATTTTAATTCCACTTCCGAACGGAATTAAATTCTGTGGCATGGCTGTATATCAAATAAGTTACTTTTTGTGTAATAGTGCAAGCAAACGAGATTTTATTAAATTTCATGAACATTTTGGAACTGTTATCAATTTGATCTTTAAATGTGCATCTATATGATGATTATTACGACAATACATTTTTGGTTAAATTTCGAACAATATGAGTCTTTGACATATTCATTTACATTAAATGATTTTGAGGCTGAATTCAAAAACTAAAGCTTAAAATGTAGTTAATCAGGATTTCAAAATCGTTAGAAGTTAACTCTTCTATTTCTTTTATTCTTACAATAATAATTGTAGTTATTTTGGAAATATATATATTTACCAAGGTTAACTTTTCGCAAATGACCCGATACTTCATAAATAAGAATATTTTTAGATAATCGCGACAATTAACACAATAATGTTGCTAGAAGATATATTGAATTTTCGATAAAGTAAATTTGTGGTAAAGTTTTATGATTAGTTAACAAATATTCAAAATGGTACCATGGAGGTATAAAAAGTACATTTTATTTATATAGTTGGTACGAAAAACAAAAACCCATTTTCCATCCCTGTAATGAGTACTTCAAAAGATGGGTTGTGTTTTGATGATATTGAGACAAGTATGAGTACGTATAAGTACAAGAAATTATAAGTCATGATTCGAGTATACCCACTTTTTCAGTATTCATAACGATCTCTGGTATACACGAGTAATAGCTAAACAGCTTAAAGTAAGTCATAAGAGTCAAAAAATGGTGACACAAAGCACACTCGCTAAATCGTGAATCATGACTTGGCGAGCAGAATTTTCTTTTGATGCAGTGGCCAGTCTCGACCTTAATTCGATTACGAATTTGGGGTCAAACACGAAGAGACAGTTGGGACAATACCTATTAACTACAAGTCATTTGTACGAGCTTTTGATTTAATATGCCAAAAGTGTTTTATGAAATAATAGCAATTTGATTTAATATTAAAAATGCTAGCATTCCCTAAAATTATTGTATGTTGCAAAATTGAGTGCATGCGGGTTGTTTTTGGTTTCTTTTCGTTTGTATTTTTCTTTAGAATTTGATACTTTTTGTTTGATTTTTAAATTATTTTGTTAAATATTAAACATAAAATAAATGATCAAAAAAACATTTTGTAATTTTCTTTATTAGTTTTATTTAAATGCAATAACAAGTGATCAAAGTACTAACATGTATTCATTTTTGCTCCCCACTGTTTATGTAAATACTATGTTCTTCGTATACATCGTTCCAACTATTAATAGAATACTTCACTTTCTACACTCAGGTTTCATTCGCTAATACTATAATACTTAGTATTCTTAATATACTTAGCAAAATTTACTTTAATTTTATGAAGACCTTCTTTATGGTCAGCAGATCAATTACTAAATTACTTCAGAAGATCTTTGAGGGTTGAAGTTGAGCAATATTATTCACTTTTTAGGGTCCATATATGTAAAGATATTTAAAGGACCACTGATTCAAATGTTCCACAGCACATTTCATTGCCTAAACAAGTGTGCTTGAAATCAGCTTTGTGTTTGTATTTAAAACAGCTGAAGGTAGAGACACATTTGGCAAATATTTACTCAAAAAAAGCTTTACCACTTGTTTTAACACAAACTTGTTTGACGTTGTTTTATCTTACAAGAGTTTTGCAAGATCAAGCAGCATCAGATAAATTAAAATTAAATATTTGTTGTGCTTTGGCCTAAATAAGAATTTTTTCTAAATAAATAAACGAGTTAAAATATATGTTTTTTAGTAGATAAGTCTTTTTCGGCAAATTTTTGTCAAGTGTGACCGTACCTTAAGATAGGAAGACAATAATTTAAATGTGGTTTATACACAAAAGTATTTTTCTGATTGCTATTGAATTTAAAATTGTTCCGACTAGTTTAATCTGAATTTCATAATCCATTTCATGTAGAACGTGTTCTTGGGTAAAAGAGTTGATAGGTAACAAAACAATTTTTGTGTAAAAACAGAATTTTTGTGTTCTTGTGTAAAATCCGAGTTTATGTGTAAAAAAGGGTTTTTTGTGTAACAAAAAAAATGTTTGTGTAAAAAACAGAGTTTTTATGTAAAAATTGAATTTCTGTGTAAAAAAGGGTTTTTGTGTAACAAAACAATTTTTGTGTAAAAAAAAAACTGAGTTCTTGTGTAAAAACTGAGTTCTTGTGTAAAATCCGAGTTTATGTGTAAAAAAAGGGTTTTTCTGTAACAAAAAAATGTTTGTGTAAAAAACAGAGTTTTTATGTAAAAATTGAATTGTGTAACAAAACAATATTTGTGTAAAAAGGGTTTTTGTGTAACAAAAAAATTTTTGTGTAAAAAACAGAGTTTTTGAGTAAAAACTGAGTTCTTGTGTAAAATTCGAGTTTATGTGTAAAAAAAGGGTTTTTTGTGTAACAAAAAAATTTTTGTGTAAAAACAAAGTTTTTATGTAAAAATTTAATTTCTGTGTAAATAAGGGTTTTTGTGTAACATAACAATTTTTGCGTAAAAAAACTGAGTTCTTGTGTAAAAACTGAGTTCTTGTGTAAAATCCGAGTTTATGTGTAAAAAAGGGGTTTTCTGTAACAAAAAAATGTTTGTGTAAAAAACAGAGTTTTTATGTCAAAATTTTATTTCTGTGTAGAATCTGAGTTTTTGGGTCAAAACGGAGTTTTTATGTTAAAGAAAGTTTTTGTGTAACAAAAAAATGTTTGTGTAAAACAGTCTTTATGTTCAAACAGAATTTCTCTGTAACAAAAGGGTTTTTGTGTAAAAACTGAGTTCTTGTGTAAAAAACTCAGTTTTTATCTAAAAACTGAATTTCTGTGTGTAACAACACAATTTTTGGTAATAAAACAATTTTTGTGTAAAAACCAGAGTTTTTGTATAAAAACTGAGTTTTTGTGTAGAAAAAGAGTTTTTGTGTAAAACAGTGGTGTTTTTTTTTCAGAATCTTATTCCAGAAAGATTTTTGATAGAAAAGGGGCCAGCTTAATTTACATGTATTATTGCAAGCAACCGAAGAGTGTGGGCTGCAAAAATACAATTATTTTGGCACTCGACACCTTTGTCGTAAAATGTTGCAGATACTTTGTTACAACTGCAGTGTAGTTATGCTGAATATTTAATGTATTTTAATGCGTACAATACACTGTAAAACTGTATGAATGTCGCTTGTGAGAGTGTGCATATTATTCTGTTGGCATATTCAGATCTGTACTTGTATCTACATACATATATATTATGTTGCATTTCACCTACATTCCCGTACATTTTGCAAAATTATATGTTAGTGTCTATGATTGTAATTTTATATATTTATCATGCTATATTGTACGTATGTATATATGTATGTATGCAGGGATGTAAATGATTTTATTAACTCAATACAATTGCAACAAGAACATCATAAAATTGCATACTTAATAATATAAAAAAAATAATTAATTAAATTGGTTAAACAAATGTTGTTGTAGACTATTATTTATATTGTTTTCATATTAATATGGTTTGCAGTTTATTTATTTAAATTTTACTATTATTTTTTATTGGCCCAGTATGTATTATTATTTTTTACTTTAAAAATGACTGCTATTTATTACTATCATTTGAATTTATTTATAAATGTTTCTTTTTTGTTTGTTAAATGATAATGGTTGAAATATTAAAGAACAATTTCAAAAATTAAGTAAGTTCTCGAATGTTAGAGTTTATTGTTTCTCCAGCCTTTTTGGCGGATTTAGGACAATGCTGTTGTTTAAATAAGGGATTTTTGGCCATCTTAACCAATGTGTTGAAGTTTTCTTTCAAAGAAACTAACTAAAATTTGGTAGTATAGTGTGAATCGAGTAGAGATACTTTTTTCTATATAGCCTTATTTTGACAGATCACGTGTGAGTCGTGTCATGCTGTCATGTTATTTTTGTTTAGTATTGTTTGGCATTTCATAATGGAAAGACTTGCGCCTGAACAACTTTTACAAATAGTTCAACTTTATTACGAAAATTCCCGTGCTGTGAGGAGTTGTGTTTTGTGCACTTCGCTCAACTTATGGTCAACATAATCGGCCTACCGAACACACCATTCGCAACACCATCACCCATTTTGAGACACAGCATTCATTATTGGATAATATTCGACCGAATAGATCACGTGCAGCATGCTGTGATATATATAGCGGCCGTAGACCATGGAGAGTCGATTCCGTCAATGGCAACCGTTATCATGCCATCATAACCGACTATTTGATGAAATGGAATCTCGTGATCTCGGCGACATTTGGTTTCAGCAAGACGGCACCACTTCCCACACATCGTATCAATCAATGGATTTATTTATTTTATTTATTGTAATCGAAAAGCCTATGAAGGCCAAAAATGATTACATATTTAAAACATAATTTTAACACAAGGGTTTATGATATACTAAAATTCTAATATTAAAAGTGTTTCATGATTCAAATTATATTTACTTCTATTTTTCAGCACGAAAAAGGGGTAATAAATTTTAGAAAAAAAAATTATTATCTAACAAAATTTAGTATCAACAACAACAACTTCATATATCAGTTCATGAGACCAATAACCATTCTTACAAAGCTTTCAATAGATTTTGAAAAATGTCGATCACTATATGGTATTAAGTTATTCCATAAACGAATTACACGTACAACGAAGGATTTTTGCATAATAGTCGTTTTAAACCTGGGACAAATAAGGGAGCAAGTTCGCGAAGAATTCGAAAATTTTAATCTAGCAACTAGATATGACGGAGTATTAAGACTAAATACCTTATAAAAAACAGTAAGCAACCTTACAATAATTAAATCTTTAAAAGTGCAATCCACGAAGTCAAAAACAGATTGCGATACATGATCCCTAGGTCGCAGTCGGTAGACAAAACGAATGATCCTATTAAAACACATGCGTTGTTCCGGAAAAAATCTCCAATCCATACATCAACAATGGCATAAGAAATAAATGACCAATTAGTTTTCGAATTCTCCTAGGTAAGTTATGGCAAGTGTTGTAAATTCTGCTCAATACAAATGCAGTCCTTGAAATTATGAAATTAATATGTTGAGAAACGAAAGCCCATCATTAACATGAATTCCTAAAACCTTGATACATGAAACTATATCAATAAGTCCACCATTTACTGGAATAACTGGTCTGAATATACCATTTACGCCAAAAGACATCGCTTTCGACTTTGAAACTTTCAAAATTCTAACATTTTCCATACACTAGGAATCAATAGTCTGCATACAAATATTAATCGTGCAATTCAGTTCATTACGGAATTAGAGACTGACACTAATTGTAAATCATCAGCATACAGAAAGCCTCTCAATGGATGTAAATCGTTCAATATATCGTTTATATACAACAAAAATAGTAATGGACTCAATATAGATCCCTGTGGTACATCCCGAAATAGATTGTTGGTCGATGATACTGAATTCCCAAACTGAACATACTGCGATCTGCCACTAATAAACGTATCAATCAAGCTACATGCAGAGGTCGACAAACCATAAATTGAAAATAATTTATTAATTAACACTGGATTTATTGAGAGAACACTTAAGTGAGCACATAATTTCACGTTTAGGTCCGGTCGATTCATATCACACCGTTAAACTCTTTCCTGTTGGGATATGTAAAGTCGAAAGTTTATGCAGAGAAACCCGCTTCGTTTCAGACCAGTCGAAATGCTCGAACGAGTCATCGAAAATTGGACTCAACGAATAGACCATCTGCGGCGTAGCAACGGCCAACATTTGACAGACATAATCTTCAAAAAATAAATGCCAAAGAATGGCCTTTCAAATGATAAGAAACTAGAATTTTCTGTGTTTTTTTTTTTTCCTTAAAAAAGTAGGGAACCTCGAAATGGATCACGCTTTACATATATTTTAGAATCCTAATATCTTATTAAGCTGAAAAGAGTTAAAAACGGTTAAATGCGAAAAGTTATTGAAATGTTGATAGCAGCACAATAGGAAAACAAAATAATGCACCCACTGTGTTTTCCTTGAACTAAACCCAACACAAAACTAACGCAACATAAACTTCATAAAAATTAATCGAAAAAAATTAAACATTTTCATGCAGAAACTGTGTATGTATTGAATTCATGATGCAATTTTAATGTTTGTTCTCTTGCTGGAAAATTAATAAAAGCAAACAAACAAAAAAAAAAAATAAGAACTAATAAAAACTTTTATGCTACACACTGTAAGTGTGTGACATTCTTATAGAAAAGTATGTGTATGTTGGAATGTGTATGAATGAATATTCTGTAGGTACATATCAGATACATTTTCCCGTGTTTTTTTTTCATTCTTCGGTTTTATTTTCTATTTTGTGCACTCAACAATTTGTCATGTGATTTTAGTTCTTTGGTTAAGCGCTGTAAGATTTAATCAACTGCAAAAAACAACTACTAGATGAAAATACCTTTAGGGTAGAAGTTGTTGGCTGGTTCCCGTTTTTCTTTGTACATTTGTTTATTTTTGCAGCTTTTTTTCCCCTAGACAAATGAATGACTGAGTAAACTGGAAATAAATGGCATAAAAATGGTTTCGCTCGAGAACAGATGAAACAGATGTTGGGGAAAATAAGTAAAAGAAAATCAAAAAAAGTTTTCTAAAAAGGAATAATTGGTAACGTGGGTATGTTGAAAAGTTAATTAACTCTGATTAAAAGAGCAGGCAGATAGATGCTACTTTTATACATATTTGAGAGATGTGTTTTATAGCATATTTTAAAAGAATTTTGCTGTGTTTTTGCGTAAAAAAACTGGTAAGTGTAAAAAACAACTAAGTTTTAGTGTGAAATCTAACATCTCGAGTAAAAAACAAGTAAGAGTACTATATTCGGCTATGCCGAATCTTATATACCCTTCACCTTTGTTGTGGATGCATACATATATATATATATATATATATTATATTAATACACTTTATTTGATAGTTCTTTAGATGAAATTTTCAGAGGTTGTCTCGGATTCTTACTCATATCTCCGTTATTTGTGGATGGATTTTGCTGATTTTAAATAGCAAACTTCTCGAAAGCATGTCTGACAGAAATAGTGAAGATTTGGTTCCCGAATATATCTGGGGACTTCAGAAAATTGATTTCAACAGACAGACATACAGACAGACGGACATGGCTTAATAGACTCCGCTATCTATAAGGATCCAGAATATATATACTTTATAGGGTCGGAAAATTGTATTGTGGAAATTACAAACGGAACGACAAACTTATAAATATATATACCCTTCTCATGACGGTGAAGGCTATAATTAGGCTGTGTTAGAATATTTTCTATGTTAGATTCTTGTCTTTTTGTAAAAAAGACGTCTTTAAAATTGCTTTTGTAAAAATAATAGCGCAATTCACAATCTTGTGTAAATGGTTTTGCATTTGCAAAATATTTCTGCTCTACACTATCTAGTGTATTTGTGTAAAAAGGGAGTTTTTGTGTAAATCTATAGCTTTTGCTTAAAAAACCCAGTTCTCCCAGAGTTAGCTGAGATCTTCTGTGAATTCGGTTATGTCTCAAGAATTTATGAATCAATTTTGTTGTTGGTTTTCAAGTCTCCATATTATATGTGATATACAGTGGAGAGCATAAATGGCTGTATGTTACAACTTTTTTCACTTCTTATTGCATAAAAACTAAAACTAATAAAGAAACTTAGAACATGTTTTTTGTAACTTATTTTATGTTTAGTATGTAACAAAATAGTTTTCAAATCAAAACTAAAAGCATAAAAACTAAAAAGACATAAAAGAACCTGCATGTAATCAATTTTCCACTATACAAAAACTTAAGGTGATGATAATATTTTAAATTTTTTGTAAATATTGAAATATTGAAATCCAAATAAATAATCCGATATCACGCCGATAAACTACTGATATGATGCAAAAGCATTCTACAAATAGTAAAAACAAAATATTAAACATATTTTGTTTGCATTTTAAACATAATATGAGCACAAATATAGAAACTTATCATTTAATGGTTATTTGTAAGTTTATTTAGTTGTAAATAATATAATTCGTTTGAATAGTTATCATTCAACAGTTGTGGTAAAATATTTATGTTTAGTAAACCATATTCAATTTTATAATTATGATAAACTATCGTTAAAATCAAATTAAAATAACAATTATTTGTGTACCACAACAATATCCCAGTATACCATTCTAGGAGCGCTCCGAAAGAGGAGTCAGAAAAGAGTACAACAAAAGAGCATTTTCGGAGCGAAAAAAATTGACTTGTTACTGTCCTGAGTCGACACGCAGTATGACTTAGAAATTGCACTTATTTAAGTGTGTACCAAAGCGTTATTTGTGCTTTGAACAAAAAAAAAAAAACATAGCTGCACCACACAAGAATGATAAAAATAAGATTACACAGAGCCCAAAAAAACCCTCATAAAAGACTCTTTTCTGACATTATCTAACAGCTCTTTCTGACAGACCATTTTCGAATGTAATGACCCTCTTTTCTGAAGGTTTTCGGATCAATTATGGGCTCATAAAGAGCGTTAACGCTCCGAAAAAGGTGTCAGAAAAGACTATTTTCGGATTCATATGGCTTGCTGGGATATTGTTACCAAAAACACAGTGTAGTTGTTTTTTCTCTGCGTGTATATGAGGTTCATTTTAACATATGTACATATATTGTGTCATCCATAATAAGGCAGAGTATGAATTTTGTTAAAACTTTGATTGATTTTCTTTCTATTTTAATTTACCATTGCTCAGCAGTCGTACAATTCCTATATCCCGACTGTTTAATTTTTTTATAGAAAAACAAAATGGGGAAAACTTTTTTTTTTTTTTTTAAAGGTAAACTTTTGTATTTAATAAAAAACGCTTTATTATTAACTTTAAACATTAAACAAAATTTTTTTACATTACAAATTTATTTAACACAAAATCGAAAGAATGTCATGAGCATTAGCACTGGTTAAATATTTGTTGTACTCGTATGTGAAAGTTTCACAACTGAAAACATTTGCCATTTAACTAAAGTATTCTAATGGCAGAATTCACAGTTTAATGACAAAGGCTTAACTAATGATTCTTTATTCGCAATACTTAGTTTGCCATTAGAATAACAAGTAATAGTTAAACAATAGTTAGTATTTTAGTTTACCAATGGTTAACTAATGACTGAGAATTCGGCCATAAGAAAACTTCATTCAAGCAGCAACATTTGCTTCAAAAAATTTATAACACAGTTATTTGATTGTGACTTCTTGCACTTTTAAGTCAACTTGAAATGATATTGTC
Source organism: Bellardia bayeri (assembly GCA_950370525.1). Taxonomy (NCBI): domain Eukaryota; kingdom Metazoa; phylum Arthropoda; class Insecta; order Diptera; family Calliphoridae; genus Bellardia; species Bellardia bayeri. Next base: position 65,450,812 of record OX493267.1, on the reverse strand, counting down.
TCATTAACTATGTATGCACTTTGTTGTTCTACAATCAAGTATATTTAAGCATTTTTTTCTTTTCTCTGTCTTTTTTTTTTTGTTTTTTTTTTTTTTGCCTTGAGATGACAAAATTGACTTTTTGTATTTTTGTCACGCTTTTGACATCAGCAGAGAGAGAGAGTTGTGTACAACTTGTGATTTCTAGTTTAAAGTTTAAATAAAATACTGGGTTGACAGTTGCTTAGACGAACCTAAAGACCCAACAAAGGTTCTCAACTTTATGTGCTACAGTGCTGTTAAGAAAAGGAAAACTGTTTTGTTCAATTTGGGGCGTTTAAATAATTTGCTTTTCATAATTTTTATTTAATTTTTTTTTAGAAGAAAAAAAAATTTGCTTTCGTGCTTATGTTGTTATTTCCCTTTATAAAGTTGCTCAAATTGAAGCACGAAATCATTAAATGTTTTTTCTTTTTTTTTCTTTTTAAGGATGGGTTTTTTGAAGTTTTTTCTTTTTGTATAATAATAATCTTCGTTCGTTTAACATACGTTGACACAAATGTTTCTAATGGTGTGAAAGTAGTTTCAACATTTTGCATAGAATATTTTTTTCTCTTTTCTAAAAAAGAATAAAATGTAACTAAGGAATCAAAGTGGAAATTGTTAAAAACGAATTGGAGTGCTTGCAATTATCTGTTGCTTTCTGAGGAGTCAAGTAAAATGTTTATGGGGTCGTCTTAGTTCTAGGACGATATAAATAAGTGTGACCACTAATGACATTTTAAAGCTAATATTTGCACATAAAATATAATTTGAAGATTTAGCTTTTACATACAGTGGCTCACAGCTTACTTTATGCGGGGTATATTTTTCTCTTCAAAGCTCCATAAAAACAAAACTAATAGGAAAAAGAAATTGGTGTCATTGAAAAGAAAAAATATTATAGTCTAACAAACAAAAGAAATTTGTTGCAAAAATGTACATTTTACTAAAAAAAACGAAAAATGCTCATTTTTTTCATGTCACGGCTAATCTTAAGCAGTCTATTTCTAATGTACCGATAGCTCAATGTGGAGTTGGTATTTCGTATTTCTGTTTTCTACTTTTATCAATATTTTCTGTTGATTTCTTTGTTCGATTTTGTAAAGTCAAGTGTTAACCTAAAATAGTTGAAATGATTTCGCGAACAAGAATAGAACAACGAGAATTGGTTTTAGACCATTACCAAATGGCCACTCACAGCGAAAAATAGCTGCAAAAAATGGTTTACATTAAGGCTTCCATGGTTTATATTAAGGCTGAAAATCAGGTCCATCACAAAAACATCGGGTGCAGGCACCAAAGATAATGTTCAATGAGCATGATCAGCGACACATTTAAGAAAAATAATAACAAAAATAATCACAACTGGCCTCCGAAGTTGAAGCTGACATGGGCCAACAATGTTGCGTTGTTTGTCGTGTCAAGCGCCAAATATAATTTTAATGGCCGAGTTACACACAAGAAACCGTTTATAAGCCCGAAAAAAGACTGTATATTAATAATTTTTTTAATTTTTTTTTTACCTTACAATAAGTAAAACGTTCGAAGACCTGTAGCTTTCTCAGTTCTTGCTTTTAAAATTTGTTGATATGCTTTTTGGGTGCTCCCATAGACTAGGCGATAGTGTGCCGCACTAGCAGTCAGAGCGTTGCGGGTTCGGATCCCGCCAAAGACTCTGGGTGTTTTCTGCAGATAAGCCAAAAAGCTTTGCAGTTTGTGTTTGTTAATTATATTAAAAAAAAACAACATCTACATCGCCAATTACAAATTTTCTCGTTTCTTCCTTGGGAACATGACTGACGTCCTTTTAAGTAATTAGAAAACGAAAAAAGTTTACATTTGCAATTGCAAAGACTAAATTACGAGTAAAAATTTTAAATTAAAATTGTACCAAATAATTTGTATATAAATGAAACATACTTGTATTCAAAATTATTTGGATACCAATATTTTTAAGAGAGTTATTATCTTTAAAATGATTTAAGAAAGTGGGCCTTATATGGGAGCTATGATCAATTATTGACCGATTTGCACGCAATCTGTAGATGTGATTTGGCTTCATTTAGCACTCATTTGTGGTGAAATTTGTTTTGATACTTGCATAATTCAAACCTCTATTTCGAGAGGGCATTTGTATGCGGGCCAGTTGAAATAATGAACCGATTTCCACCAGATTTTGCAATCCCATCCGTCTTTGGGTCAAAAAAATATTATGTACAAAATTTTATTAAAATATCTTCAAAATTGCGACCTGTGTTCTGCGCACAAGCTTACATGATCACTCGCCATGTAAAAGAACACCTTTTAACAGCGATTGTTATAAAAAAATAAAATCACTCCACCCTACTGTATTTGCTAAATTTCGCCAAAGCATATGTTTGCAAGGAATCTGCATTTTGGAATTCGGTCATCTTCGTTGATGAATCTATGTTTAACATATTCGTTCCAGATGGCATGTGGTATGTAAAGCAAAGAAGCATGAAAGGTGTCATGGTTTGGGCCTGTATGTCAGCTGCTGGTACTAGAAATGTAACATGGACAAGTTTAAGTACCTTCAGATTCTGACTAATTTGACAACACCGCCACCACAGTCGCCAGACCTTAAGGTTATCAAAAATATTTGGTAAATTATAGAAACACAAAATGTCTAACAAAAACTATTTAATAAAAGCGCTACTGCCGGAGTGGTCGAATATTTCGCCGCATAGTACCCAACAACATCTATACCAAATTATCGTAAATCTGTTGTAGATAATAAAGGCTAGCACACAAAATATTAAATCGTGTAATTCTCAGTTTTAATTTCAAGCCTGCATAAAATAAACTGTGGCGTCAAAATAGCAGTTTTTTGTTTTTTAATATAATATTTTTTACAATAAATATATTTTTTTTTTTTTTGGAAATAAAATTTTAAATTTTTTTATAAAGGTTAGATATAAATAAATAATTTCTAAATAATAAATAATAAATAATAAATAATTTCTTTTCATTTGAATAACAACAATTTCGCTTTTAAGTTCCTGTTAGTATTCTTTCGAAAACAAAAAAAAATGCCCCGCATAAAGTAAGCTCTAAGCCACTGTATGTATGTATATAGCATTTATGCAATGCTTTATGACATTATATTCTTGTAACCCAGTATTAAAAGGGTATCTGAATATCTCATTTCATGTGTTCGTTGAACTTACGGGTCGTTTGTGTGTCACACAACACTGGGTCTTAATTGCCTTAAAATTAACCACAATTTATTCAGCCCATCGGGATATTCATATAAGTTCACCATTGTGCAAGTCCTTGACAATCTAATTTCAAAAAATATTTCGTTCTGCTCTAATGAGAGCGATAAGTATTATCTGCAAAATTATAAATTAGAATTAATGTAATTACTAACAAGCATTCACCAAAATTTAAAGGAAAGAAAGAGCACGAGAACTAGTTAACTGCGGAGTTCAACATAAAGTCTTCAGAATAATGTTCACAAAACGTAAACATTCAGTAGAAAAACCAAATAAGATCAGCTTCGAAAGAGCGCAGAATTGGCTGAACGTTGGTAACCTTCTAACAATGTCAAAAATCTCTGCAACTGTATAAATGATAGAAAGAATGGGCGAGGAGCACTTTCGAAAAACCAGAGCATAAACATCATTCTAATTGTCCGAATGCCGTAGAATATCCCAGGCATCGGGATATTCCTATCGGAAAGATAGGAACTTGAAGAAATCATCATTCCGATCGCATAAAAGTATTTAAATATGTAAAAAACACATATTAAAAATTTACATGTTAATAATTTTTAAGAAAATATAAAAAAAGACATTAAACTTAAGTTTTTCTGATTATAAACTAGGTTGCCGGAGAATAAACCTCTTAAATTGTCAGGTTATCTTACGTCGATTTAACTACGCTGGATATTAATTACTGCGGATTTTTCTAAAATGAAAGTATGTTCCTGGTTTCTTTGTATTTACGAAATGAGCTTAAAGTTTTCTTGTATAACTATATAACACCATTTAAAGTACTTTATTAAAGTTTTAGCATTTTTCCAAATCAAATCTCTGAAAAAACAGAAATTGTTGCTGCCAGGTTTAGAGAAAATGTTTCTGTATTTTGGCTTGATTTTAGGTGAACAATGCTTTACAAGTTAAGTTCCAGATGTGCCGCTTATGAGCCCGAAAATATTTCTGTCATATTCTAGCTCACATATCTAAAGGTACGGTCATACTTGGCAAATATTTTTGAACTCGTTTATTTATTAAAAAAAAAACTTTGTTTATTTGAGGAAAGGACACAACAAATATTTATTCTTATTTTATGTGATGCTGTTTACTCTGGCAAACCTTTTGTAAGACTAAACAACGTCAAACAAATTTGTACTAAAACAAGTGGTTACGCTTTTTTGAGTAAATATTTGCATTTGTGGGACCATATCTTAAGAATGCTTAAACAGCAGACTTATGTTTGTCATCAATACTGAGACTATCGTTAACGAAATTTAGACAAGATAACAAGAATGTAGCCAAATAACCAAAGACAAATAACGTATTAAATATTAAACTAAAATACACAACTAAATCCTAGTTTGTCTTTAAGTAACTATCGACAAATGTATTTTCCCCATTAACAAATTTTAAATAAAAAAAAACACATTTTAGTGTAAATTAAACTTTAATTTAAAACGAGTTTAAATGCATCCAGCAGAAGAATAAAAAAAAACGAAACGAAAATAGAATAAAAAGTTCAAATTTTTCTTTGGCATTTTATAAAATTTATGATGTTGGCAAAAAGTTTTGCGTATGCCAATTCGAAGCAAAAGTCATTTAGTAATCTACTCCAGAAACAACCTGACATTTTGTGTGTATATGTGTGTGTAGAAAAGAGAAATGCATCTTTTATTATGACTTTAAAGTTTTAGTTTTTATTTTTCTATCATGTTGTTGCTGCTGGATACTTGCTACTTGTAACCAGGTTAAAATGAGTGTATCTGTTTTATGCCATCTCATGTTTTATAGTCTTTTATGTGTGAGTGTTTTTTTTTTTTTTTTTTGTTCAGTTTGGCTGAGAATTGACAGTGGTGTTATTTGTAATACAAATTAAAATAAAATACGAAATATTAAAAAATTTTTCAAAACACACAAAAAAAGAGGTATATAAAGCAAATTTCCATACAAAATTTGTTATAAACCTGTTCTAAGTTTCTATGAAAGGGGGATAGTCTTAAAAATCGTGCTATTGCCATAAATATAGATAAAATCGAATTTAGCTAGAAAGCAGCAAGTGTTTGCGAACTCTTTACTAACCACTGTGCAAACTACCACCAACGAAACACCTAAAGCAACATTTATATCATGTAAAGGTCCATTACCAACTAGACTACATTCGATCACGTTGCAAGGTGTAATTTACTATCAGTTTAGTATTATTTTTTTATTTCCTCTTCCACTTCTCAATTTCTTTGCAATTCCTTTTTTACTATTTGGCTTGGTTCGGTGCGACTGACTTGACTTGCCTTTTGTACCTTAAAGGCATGCACATTTAATTGAGTCATATTCGTAGCAGCACTAACCATCAGCATCAACAGCAGCAGCAGCAGCTGCAGAAACATTTAATGCAATGAGTTACAAATGTTACGACGAGTCCTTGTTCGATTGGCAAATGCAGTTTGGTTTATGTTACAAACGTATGCCAATAAAATTATATTCTTCTTCCTTATTCTATGCACTTGCCTCTTTAATTTTTATTTGGAATACTGTTTTGCAAAAATTGTAGGTTTATCTTTTGCAATAACCTACAAGAAATTTATGGCATAGCACTTTTTTTACTGCCTTTTCAATTAGTTATAAATTAAAAGGCAAATAGGGAAGAAGCCTCTTTGTTAGGAATTGAGTTGTTCCATTTATTTCGTTTGAATTTGTTATGTAGAAAGTCTCCTTTAATCAAGAAATGCTACATATACACATATTAAATGAAGAATTTTTGCAGTAAAAGAAAACAAGTATTTACAGGCTCAATAATGTGTTCAGGTTTTAAGAGTATAAAATTAACCACAATAAGTAGGAGTGCTGAAATATTACTCATACGCAATTTCAAATGATATAAAGTGTAATTTTTCAGTGATTTGCTATTTATGCATAACTTTTAATATTCTGCCAAAAAATGTAAACAGTTGGAATCTGTTTGCGCTGAGTACTGAGCAATGAAAAATTTAAATGTAAAGAATATCGTACAAAAATTCTTTAAAAACCCCACATGGTCGGGTTCAATGATATTAAGAAAGCCAAAGTTTCCAAAAAATAATGAAAATCATGTTGTAAAACTATAGTTTCCAAGAAGTAATGAAAATGAAGTTCTTAAACTAGGTTCGCTTTGCTACCTTAAGCACAGATAGAAAAATTTACGCAACTTACAAAGAAAATATCAAACGCAATATGTGAGACAAAACGATATTTGACAAAATATCCTTTTTTCAAAATATTTGACAAAATATCGTTTTGTCCCACTCCTTAAAATTAGGAAAAAAGAAAGAAAGAGAATATTTTAGGCTTAATAACAATATTTGATTATACACAAATTCAAATTTAAAAATTTCTGCTTGCTACAGCGGGTTTTAGACGGTATATATTTTTCAATGTAGTTTTCAGTTGTATGTAAATATAAATATGTAAATGTGAATGTCTGTCAAAATTGGCAATTTACAGGCAGTTGTGCTTTTACACGTCGATTTTTAGTTTCATGTGACATAATCCACAATAGAAGACAACAGCTGTTTTCGTTATGATTATTTTCGCGGGAGTTTTGTGTTCTTGCAAATAAAGTTTGAAATAATGGATTCAGAAAATATAAAAATAAAAAAATTAGGCAAGAGAAATTAAAGAGAAATCGAGCCATATGGAGCTAAAAATGGTTGCTGAGAAGATAGTTCACTTGGCTTCGCTTCAATGGTTATGGACGAGCTGCGCTTGCGAAAGCGTTACAAATAATTTTTTGATAATTTTAATACGAAATTCATGTCAAGACTTTGTCTCGAAAACTTGAATACATTTGTTTTTGTTTATTATGTTTTTTGTACACTTTTGTACAACATGTAAACATTATGGCTTGTGCCCTAGCTATTTTATAGAATAATTATTATTTCATAATCGAACTGTTAATTTTTACTTTTTGATAATTTTAGTTAGGCTCGAGTTCATTAAATTTAATTTTCATTAAATTATTTTTACTGAAGTTAGGAATTACAACTTGAAAAATTTATTATTAAAAAATTTTTTTTTTCATGGATAAATTATAAGACGTTTTGTGGGTTGGTTGAAAAAAATTTCCCCTTTTATTTCAAGACAAAATGTTAACATGCGTGAAGCGATTTCTCCTACTGCAAGGTGGTTTCTACCAAGTAAATTTGTGTGAAATAATGTCTAATATTCTTCTTTTGTTTAGATTACTTTTAATATTATTTTAGCTACCGGATTAAATTATGTGCAGTTGTCGTATGGATTTCAGATTTCTGTAGCGTCTATAACACACACTCTTCACTTGTAATTAGTTAAATAAAAAAACGTTTTTTTAATAAATATTTAAATACAAATTTATTGTTTTATTTAATACATGTATTATAATGTATTATAAATAAAAACGTAGTATTGTATTTAAAATTGTATAGATCCTGAAGATGAACAGAAGATGTTTGAAATATATTGGTCTAATTTGTAAAAAAATACAATAATTTTTTATTTTATTGGATTTAAAGAGGCAACACAAAATAAAAGCTTAATTTTTTTTTGTTTAAATATAAATTTGCTGAAACACAAACATTATGTTCTGGCGCCATAAACAATTGACTTGCAAAACAGCTGGTTGTATTTGCTTTGTCAGATGAATATAGAACATGCTCTAATTAAAAATTTTACACTGTAAATGCAGGATGACATTTGCAGAAGCATATTTTGTTTTGCTTTTACATGACGCGTTTACATTTTGCAGTAGAAAATTTGACAAGCACACTGCAAAATACATAGCGTCTAAAACTACTTTAAATGCTTAAATTGTATGAGGCTTAAAATAGCACTCATACGCAACCGATAATAAAGTTTTATAAGATTGATGTTTTAAGAGATTTTGGATTGGATTTTAAAACAAAATACATAAAATTAAAAGAAATGTTTGAAGTTTTAATTTATGTCGATAGAACGATTTGTATAATTCAATGTTTAGAGATGATTTTATATAAATCTTGATGCGGCTATGAATCATATGCTGGCTCCAAATTTGACATAGTTTCTGCAACATATCGGCAAATAAATTTTTCAGTATTAATTTCCAGTGCGTCAACCGTTGTGAGCATGTCGCTATAGATATGATCTTTAATATGGCCCCACAAAAAGTTGTCTGAAGGCGTTAAATTACACGATCTAGCCGGCCAAACGTTAAACAAACTCGCCTCTCGATGTTGATACCACAAGTCCAGCTCTTCAATTTTGACCCAAAAAAACAAAAACAAGTACACTCGCGAAAATATGAACACTTTTTCTCTGCCATTGATTACTCCAAAATATGAGCTTTGTACAAAAGCTTTAAAATACTAACATTTATTTTTTTATTTTGAAACGGTTTTCAGTTATATACGATATAACAATATGCATAAAAATTAGGGGAAACCCCTAGCTATTAACATTTGAATGTCAAATGGCAAACTAACAAGTGCACGTTTTAGTTAGTTTTTACATGTTTAAGTGTTAATTATAAGTGTATAATTTGTATAATATGCATACAAATCAACATAAATTTCTAATTTTAAAGGAAAAATATGAAGTTTTGGAGAATTTACAAAAATGTGCAATTGTTACTAATTTATCGAAGAAATATGGAGTGGTAAAGTCCACAGTATCTGGAATAAAAAAGAATAAAAATGCAATTTCAAAACGTGTCAACAATACATTCATGCGCCCGTCGGAGTATCAAAAAATGGAAAAATCATTGTATAAATGATGTCTGCGTATGAGGGCTAAGAAATTATCCATCAGCGGGCTAATGTTAAAAGAAAGGGTCAAGGAGCTTCATTGTAATATTAAGGAAAATAACTCTGACTGCAACGCGAGTGATGGATGGCTGCAGAATTTCAAAAAGAGATTCAGCGTACGATTGCTGCAAATTACTGGAGAGCAACTTTCTTCTCAAGCCCAGTTGGTTGAACCATTAAAAGTGGCGAAGATAGAAGAGCTTGGATTAAGTCATGATTAACTTAATAAGGCCGATGTTTTAAATTTATCAATCAGTTTATGATTTGATTATTTTTTTAAACTAAAATTAAAATTTTTTATAATGATATACATACATATTTTAAGTTTTGGCAATACTTAAACTTTCATACAACATTTGATAAACATATGTAAAAATGTCTCACGTGTTGTACAAAATATTTATATACATATGTAGAAATTACGAACAACATTTGTACAACTATTGTACATTCAGATGACGTACAACTCCTACGACACAACAACATCACTTGTGAATTTAACATTCATACTTATGTATGTGTATTATCTTATGTATCGTTATATTTCCAACTATATTTTAGAAGTTTATAATTGTATTTAAGAAGGTAGGTAGGTAGGTAGGAGGGCTGGTGTGAGTCACCTCACACCCTCACCCAGAGACCAATATGGTCCATTGCGATGCCTTGGATAGGCAAGTAAAAGACAGGAAGGAATATTAGAGTGTAAAGAAAGAAAAGAGAAGAGAGAAAAGAGAATTGTATTTAAGAATATTTCATTCAAATACAAAATTGTTATGTCCTCATTACAAATCCCTATAATTCATATCGATGGCTTAATATAAAAAAGGCCTAACTCGATTTTCTGTTACTTTACAGACGAAGGAAAAAACTTAATAAAATCCGTAAAATTTTAGATACGACAAATATTTTAATACAATTTTTAATAAAAAAAAAATGCTACACGTTTTATTTATTATTTAATTTTTTTATATTTGTTTTAATGAAGGCATCAAAAAAAGGCTTTTTTCATTGATTTTTTTTAACAAAATTGAGTTAGGCCTTTTTTATATTAAGCCATCGATATGTATAAATATCATATGATATCATAATAAGATACTTGTAAGAAACACATTTGACAATCAATTATAAAACTGAACAAAGAAAGTCATCTTAAAGTTATACATAAGTAAAATTTGTGTCCAAATATTTGACTTAGGCTTTTTTAATCCTGTTTAACTAACTAACTAACTAACTAACTAAATCACTGCAAAAGTTTCTAACATATAAATCTATTTTTTAAAGTTTTTGAAAAACTTCTTTAAAATCAACCCCTATCTCAACAAACACTTATCCAGATATGAGTTAAAATATGCAGCTAAACACTTCAAACTTTCACTTTACACTTACCTCACACCAAAGATTTTACTAAAGTTAATCAATATTGTTGGTTTTTTGGGAGGATTTTGAGGGGAAAAACAACTAAAAACAATCAAAAGTTAACTGCAAACACTTGAGAAATGTTTGTGTAATACAATCCACAATTTTTCTCTTAAAAATCAACTTAAAAGGTTTAAGTTTTTACCATGTCTTTAGCCCTATACAAGCAACTACAACCAAAACAACAACATCAATCGTTATTTTAAAAAAACAAGTCACGTTTCAACACCAAGATGAACTTCACATTTACAAAAGTGTATCAAGTATAAAGTTGAAAGAAAACAGTTAAAAAAAACACACTGCAAAAAGGGGGAAGGCAACCCAACAAAAAAACAAAAAAAAGAATCATTTTAGTGTAATGTTTAAAAATAGGCAGCTTAACATAAAAATATACAACACACATAGCCGTGTATTAGAAAACAGTCACAAGAGTAAATTAAAAGCACAATGTTGAAATAAAAATTTAAGCAGAAACACTTGAATTTCTGCTTTAATGTTAGCATATATCTTGCTTCTACTGTAGGAACATACGTTATGCTGTTTTCAAACAAAGCCCCAGTCAACGTGGTAACTTGTCTTATTCGGCTTATGTTTGCCATGCTTTTTTACAGTCTTAAATATTTACAAAAAAAGACCCAAATACGGAATAAATAAAAAATAAAGGTTTATGGTGGCATGTTCTAGAATTTATGTAAAATCAAAAGGTGAATGAATTTCAAATATTTTATGCGCGAACACAGGTATTTGGCTTTAAATTTACTTTACAAACATTGTTTCATGTTAAAGCACGTAAATTGTAACGTTCTCTCTCTCTTATACAAAGTGTTTCAAATGGGAAAAAGAAAGATAAAACTGGTAAACGGATAAAAAAAAATTAAATAAAAAACGATACAGAAATTATATGTACAAACAAAATGTCTTTATTGATTGGCAGTATACGAATTACGGATTATTGTTTTTTTTTACATAGGATGCATGAAAAAACAACCTTAATATAATTAAAATAGAAAGTTTTTAAATTTTATTTAAATACTTTGTAAGCAGACACAAGCAACTGATTTCTATTCACTCTCTGGTTTTAAATACACATTTCTGAGGCCTTTTAAAAGTTTAAACATCAAAAACATTAACCATAATACTGTAATTATAGGCAGGACATAAAGAAAAAGCCAGAAATGAATAATCAGTTCATATTTCATGAATTTTTTGAACGTAAAGCAATACAAAAGCAGTTTTTCTAAAAACCTGGTAACAACTCTACTTACACACACTTCAATTCTGACTCTTTAAGGCAAGCATTTTTAGGTGAAAAGGGAAAAGAGAACGGTACTAGTCAATTTTCTTAGTTCTCTTTCACACTCTTCAGTTTTAGTTAACCTGTAATCAGCGTTGTCAATTTTAAAACGCAAAACAATGAAAAATTAAATTAAAAAAAGAACGCACCAAGTTTAGAATTTCTTTTTTATTGAAAATGTTTATTGAATTAATTTTACATTTTTTTAATTTCATAAATTCTATATAAAATTTTTAAAAAAGAGATCAAAAATTAATACTAAAAGTCTTTTTTTTTTCAAATAAACGAGCTAATAAATATAAAATAAGCATTTAACCGCACAAATTTTAACTCACAATATGCTAGTCGGAACTGAAGTACTAATTGGTAAAAAAAGGGCTATTATCAGTACTAATTTTGGTATTTTTTTAAATTAGTATTGTTTTCTATTTTAAGTATGTACTTCTATTGGAATTTTTTCACTAAAATTTTTATACTGCTCCACTGGAACTCTAACCCTGATTGTCCGTTTATAGTTGAAACCATCAGGCTGTACAAGAGTTTTTCTTTCCATGTTTAAAATGTTAATTTTATTTTCAAACAAAGATTTTCACCCTATTTACCTTTAGCAATAACTTTTTCATGTGACGAATTTTATAGTGTGTATTCATTTTGCATACAATTGTATTTAAAATACATTTAATGGTGTCCTTTTTTATCGTAAAGATTTTATGATAGTGAATTATTAAAAAACTGCAAATAAACATTATTCAAAATAAAGAGTTCATCACATTTGCGGAAAAATTAAATAACGCACCGAGATTAAACGTGCACCAACTAAGGAATTTTTCGCACAAAAAAATTAAAAAAGCAGCAAAAATGGTGCGAAACGCTTCAAGGTGACAACACTGACAATTCTCTTTTAAACTTGCCATTTCATTCACACACGAAAGAAAGAAAAAAACAAAAGAAAATAAGAAAATTGACTAGTCCCGTCAAGTTTCTACCCCTTTTATTCTTTTTGCCCTTCTCAACCAAAAATATTTGCCTTTAAGAGTTAGAATTGAAGAGTATAAAAGCGGACTTATTTCCTTTTGTTTTTCTCTTTCATGCATGTTGATTTGCATGAATTGAGAATTGAATTGAATGAAATGGCAAGTTCACAAGAAAATTAAACAAAAACTGGTCAGCTAAAACTTAAGTGTGTGAAACAGAATCCACAGTTTTGTTTTTTATGTCAAAAAATATTTGTACGAGAGCTGAACAGCGGTCACAGCCTATTTTATATAGTCAATTTCTACTGTGCCGATAGCTCAATGCAGCGTGGTTTTTCTTATATCTTCTTTCTACTTCCATCAATATATTCTGTTGAGTTGTGAGTCCGATTTTGTAACGTCAAGTATCAATTTAAAATAGTTCAAATGAGTCTGCGCACAACGATAAATAACGAGAATTGGTTTTTAACCATTTCCAATATGACCTCTCAAAGTGAAAAATAGCAATAATAGTTTAAATTAAAACTTCTACGCTTCATCCTTGAAAATCGGGTCTATAACAAAGACAGAAAGAGCACCAAAAAAAATTTTCACTGAGCATAATGAGCGACATATTTTAGAAAAAAAAAATAGGGGCAAATCCAAGACTATCAGCTTTACAACTGGCCTCCGAATTTAAAGCTGACCGCAGCAAAACCTGTTGCGTTGAAACTGTCGTATCTTTTTTCAAACATGCAAGAAACCGTTTATAAACCCGAACAACAGACTGTGCAGGCTAAATTTGTCCGATGAATCTAAGTTTAAAGTATTCGGTTCAGATGGCATATCGTAGGTTTGGTGGAAACCAAATACAGAACACAAAAACGAAAACCTAAGGGCAACATTGAAGCACCTGTATATCAACTGTGAGTTATTGTATTTATCTAATCACTAATTTGAATTTATAGTTTTGTATATAACAAATGAATACTGTTATAAAATATGCTTTGTTCTTTATTATGAATAGAAATAATTCTTTAAAAATAATGCGATTTATATAAATTCATTGCAAGTCTTTGAAAAAAAGTACGAATGTACTTTTTGAGGTTTTAAGAGTATAAACCACAATAATGCCCAATAAAACAGTGCATATTTAAGTGTAGTTTTAGTTAATTTTCATAAAATCTTAAGTTGCATATAAATACAGATTCATTTTTCAGTCATACTTAATTGCTGTTATGATTTTGTGGTAAAAATATGGTAGCACTCTGAAATGTCAACAAAATTATCGATATATTTCAGAAAACAGGTGATTTTTTTAATAAAATTTGCCAACAATTTTATGTTTACTTGTTGTATTGTTTTGTGTGTTTTATTGTTCTGTGTGTTTTATATATTAAATTTGGTGGCATAAATATGGATAAAAGAAGCCCCAACTTTACCTTAATAGAGATTGACTTCTTGTTGGACGCTGTTAAGAAATACAAATGTCAAAACCATATGTTCAATGTTTACAACTTAATTTTTCAGTGAAAAGCAAAATTTTGTACTTAAATGCACTTTAAAAATAAATGGCACTTAAATACGCACTGTTTTGTTAGACGTAAGTAGTAGTGCTGGCAAAGTATTGAGTAATGGGTACCGAGTATCGAATATTTGCCCTTTTCTTTGGATACTCAATACTCAAAAGTAGTTACTCGATACTTTCTGAGTTGTATTTTTAAGCAAGTTGAGTGGGTAAAATAGTGCATAAAAATACATCACTGTATAAAAAGACAACAATGTGTAAGCTACAAAATTTTTTTTAATTATTTTTTAAGTTGAATTAACGTTGACTTAACTTTTAACGTTGAATTAAAAGTTAGCTTTACATTTATTTTTAATTCAATAATAGAACACATACAAAACCAATAATAGTTGAAGATCTATTTTTAATTTTTGAAGAAACTACTTCAATTTGCAGATAAAAACTATGCTTTACAATTTCAAAAAATCCGTAAAAAGTATCGAGTAGTATTGAGTACCCGAATGAAAAGTACTGAATATTTTTGAGTAATGGAAAGTAGTAGAATTTGCCAGCACTAGTAAGTAGGAGTGCTGAAATATTACTCATACGCAATTTCAAATAATATAAAGTGATATTTTTCAGTGATTTGCTATTTATGCATAACTTTTAATATTCTGCCAAAAAATGTAAACAGTTGAAATCTATTTGCGCTGAGTGCTGAGCAATGAAAAATTTAAATATAAAGAAAATCGTGCACAAATTCTTTGAAAATCCAACATGGTCGGGTTCAATGGTATCAAAAAAGCCAAAGTTTCCAAAAAAAATAATGAAAATCATGTTCTAAAACTAAAGTTTTCAAGAAGTAATGAAAATGAAGTTCTTAAACTAGGTTCGCTTTGCTACCTTAAGCACAGATAGAAAAAATTACGCATAAGAAACTAGGAACTTACAAAGAAAATACCAAATGCAATTGTAAGACAAAACGATATTTAACAAAATAAACGCTATTTGACAAAATATCATTTATTCAAAATATTTGACAAAATATCGGTTTGTCCCACTCCTTAAAATTAAGAAAAAAAAGAAAGAGAATACTTTAGGCTTAATAACAATATTTGATTATACACAAATTCAAATTTAAAAATTTCTGCTTGCTTAAATCGACAGCATTGCGTATGAGTTTTAATATATCACTCATACGCAACCGATAATAAAGTGTTGCAAAGAGTTTAAGAGATTTTTGATTTTCGATTTGATTTCCAAACAAATAAAATTTAGAGAAATATTATATGAAATCTTTATTTGAGTCGATAGAACGATCTGCATACTTCAGTATTATATTCAAACATGCTCTTAATTTAACATATAAGTTTAACATATTCGTTCCAGATGGCAACAAAAGAAACAACAAAGAAAACCTAAAGGCTATATTGAAGCATGGTGGTGGCAGTGTCATGGTTTGTACCTGTATGTCAGCTGGGAGTTATTGTTGTTTTATTATTGAATTGTTGAATTATATTATAAAATTTTATTTGTTCTTCATTTTGAATAGAAAGAATTCTTAAAAAATAATGCGATTTATATAAGTTTGCATACATATATAAATTCATTGCAAGTCTTTAAAAAAAAGTATGAACATATTTAACTCATATTTAAATGTGTTTTCGTTTTATAAAATGTTCGTTTATCACATTAATCATCGCTTTAATGTACATGCAAGACTTACTGCATACTATAGGGTGATCTATTTAGACTTTTTAAATTTTTTTTACAGATCAAGCGTGACTGCTGTCATACAGTCATGTTATCTAATTCAGTATTGTTCGACAATTCATCATGGAAATGCTCATACCGCTTATAATATGAGAAAACTTCTTTGTGCACAATGGCTTTATTGAGAAACCCAGATCGTGTGATATTACAACTCTATGTTTTTTTTTAAGATTATATGCAGTTATTTTCGTAATTCACAAGATTCTGATGGCAATACTGAAACGTGTGATCGCAAATTGAACTTCCAAGTGTTTGATTGTCCATTTTAATGAAATTGCTTATTAAAAGAGTAAATGTTTTTCTGGGCAAAAATAAAGATTACGACAGCCAGTTATATTTTTAGTGTTTAATTTAAAATTTAAATAAGGTCTTAACGAATCACCCTTAATAAACATACACATCTGCAAGTGTAAATTTTAAACTTCAAAAAATATTATGCCTGAGTTAACTGTGTTCCTTTTCCTTTTGCATTTTCCTTTTTGTTACAGGTTTCTTGCTTTTCCTTTTGATCCTGAACAAAGTACCTTCCTAAGCAACGGTTTCTAACAAAAATGTTTTTTCAAAAAAAGCAAACAAAGTGAACAAGCAAAAAAAAAAGACCAGGAAAAAAGGAAAACACAAATATGTAGAAGAGATAAATATTAAGAAATAAAAGAAACTACTCGTAACAAGTAAATAAAAAGGTTATATGAAGTTGTCGGTTCGAGAACTTTTAGTTGCCAATAGTCCTGGCAAATAAAGATATACATTACAGACCAAACGACCAGCAGACACACAGATATAGAAATTTTGAAATGACTACTAGATAAACACAAACTTAACATGACAAGAGCTTGTCAGTCAGAAAGAGAGGGCGTTTCATCAGGCAAACAATTTGCCGTAAAAATAGAAAATAAAAACTACTGAAAAATACACACAACTGTATGAAATTGTTGTAAAAGTCAGACAAAAGGTCTATTATATTTTGTGAACGAACATATACAGGTGTGTTTTTAGAAATTACCCAACAAATTGTCAAAAGATATTACGAGAGTTTGAATTGAGTTACTTTTTATTTACAATTTTCAAAATAAAAATTGAATTTCCTACAAAAATCTTTTTATTTTTTGATACGCTTCGTAGAACTTGCTTTTATTTTCTAGTTATTTCACTCCTTACACAATTGCTTACTGTGTTTGCTTAAAAACTTGTGACAGCCTGAGGTGTTTTTTGTTCTGCTTCTACATATTTTGTTTTGAAAGGACATTATTATTCCTCTGTGTCTGTGTATGGAAAACATAAAAAAGCATGAAGATTGATGTACGCCCAGTTTGATAATAAAGAAAATATCGTTTTTAAATTTTACCATGGCAACTGCCATGACATCTTGTGACAACTCCGGTAATAGGAATGAAACAAAACAAATATATGTTTGTTTTTTTTTTTTTTTTTTGTTTTTCATATTTAAACAACAAATAAAGTACTTTAAACTTTCTAATGTAGAAATGTTTGCTGTATCAAATTGTAATTCAACTAAAAAGGTATATTTGTATACACATAAATACATACATATGTGTATGTACATTACATCTTTTATAACACATACATATGTATTTAATTTGAATAGGAGTTATTACATTCTTTGGTAGCTTAAAGTAACAAAATACAAGCATTGTTCATATAAAATCTGGCCAAACTACAATTAAGAAAAACTTTTTCGTAAAATTAATTGTAAGTTATTTTATTTTAAAATGTAATGTAATGTTTTAAGCTGGAAAATATTTAAATGTTTTAGGGCGGTAATTCCCGAATCCCAAACACTTCTTTTTTTTTGCACAGCAGGGCAGAAAAAAAAATTTTTAAAAAAATTTTATTTTTTTTAAACGGCTAGTCCAACCGAGCATGAGCATAACTTAGGTTTGCAGATGAAACCAAAATTTACATTTTCTTGAACTATTAAGCTGAGAGTCCACACCAAGCGTGTACGCGGTTCTCCCACATCGAAAAATTTCTCACATGAAGTGTGAAACAAAAAATTCTATCGTTTCTCGATTTGTGAGAAAAAAGTGTTTCTATATTTGAATGCGAAAACGGACAACGCTGATTCTATTTTTATTGGAATATTTCCAGTAATTAAGTGTCAAATGCAAGCCAAACATCGACGACGAAAAAAAAATTGAGAACACATGCGGATGGTTATTGGCATTTTTTTCAGAAACTTATTAAGAATTGTTGTTGCTTCTTGTTGGATGAAGCATAGCAAACATACGCGATTAAATTACAGTTGGACACGAAAAATAAAAAACTGCTTATTTTTGTTTTTTTTCTCAAAATAACCGAACTCCACTGCTTTATAATGTAAAAAAAAAATTATTTATTTATGTATGTATATGTTTTTGAAAAATATCTATGTACATATATATTTTGAATTGTGTGTTTATCGCACCAATTTTAAATGTGAATTTTTTTGACAGTTCTTGTGAGAATCTTTTCGCAAAATATTCTTACAGAAACACTTTTTCTCACATTCTTCCAATAATTGTTGTCAAACTATTTAAATGACAGATATTTTTTGCAAAATTAAGTTACAGAAACACTTGTGTGAGAAAAACTATTTTTTGTTTCGTTTTACACAGTTTTTGTTGCAATTCACTAATTCCATGCGAAAAATTTTACATTGCGAGAAATACAGAAACGAGCTACTGGTTAAAAGATGGAGTTATGTTGAATTTTATGTGAAAAAAATAATTGCGGCAGCACTGCCATATTTGTCGACAGCCAGGCGGCACTCATGTCACTTAAATCTCATACTACAACATCTATTGTAGTCAGGCCATGTAAAGAAGAACTGTTGTCTAACTGCCGACTCAGCCCAGACAGTGATGGGTGCCCTCGCTTAGGGACTACTACGGTAACGAAAGGGCGGATAAATTGCCAAGAGAAAGATCCTCTTTAAATATCTCAATTGGTGTATCAGTCGCAATAAAACTAGGGACTATTAAAAATTGAGTCTTCAGACACTACTTTCGAAAGGCTGGAATTAGGTGGGATACTTGCAAGACCACTAAAAATATGTGGCTAGTATATATTGAGAAGCGCAGTTTGCAGCTCCTGACTATGAAATGAAAGGACATCTCGAGAGTAAGCATGAAAGCAGACTGGATCCTCGTTAGTTGCCAGAAACATGAGTAAGCAGTAAATGTCATCTTCTCTGTAAATGTCCGGCTCTTCAGAACTTTAGACTCATATTTTTCAATAATCATATACCAAACAACTTAGCGGGGACATCAAGTATTAGAAGGTGCGATTTCATTGGATACCTGAACGCAACAAGCTGGATATAGTACCCATTACATACTAGAATCTGGTAAAGATCTAGTCCTATTATTTATTCAACGAGTGGTGTGGTCTCCTTCAAAGCGGAATCAAAAGATTTTACTTAAGTGTTTCCTGGTAGCAAGCAACCACCTAAACCAACCAACAACCAATAACTTTAAAACGCAGGATTCATAATAGATGGTTTTTGTCTTTAATAAAGCATATGTTATTTTGACCATATATCAATAATTTATTCTCACTTAGTGATTACTCGTATAGTTATAGTGTAAACGACTTATTTTATCATCGAAAATATTGAATTTTGTGCCAACAAAGCGTCATATGACGAAAGTTGTGCATTAATTATTTATTTTATGGTGAATTTGTTGCATTGGCTTCAACGTGCGAAAAATGGTTTGTGTGGTTCAGAAGAGGAGATTTTAACATGGGCGACAACTAAAAAACACTAAATACCATGAATTGGAGGCAATACGCCAAGCAGATTGTTGTTAAACTCAACAGGAGCTTGCAAACTCATTGGGAGCTACTCAAGCAGTAAATTTTGCAGACATTTGCAAGCAGCAGGATTCATCTAAAAGAATGGAAATTTGGTACCATATGAATTGTAGCCGAAGATCACGAAAGGCGATTTTGTATGGCCTAATGCTGTTTAAATGCCATCAAAGAAATTAATTTTTCCACCGAATTATTACTTTCGATGAGAAATGGTTGTATTACTATAACCGAAGTTGAATAGATCGTATGTGAAACCCAACCAACCAGCCGAATCGACACTAAAGTCCAATATCCGTGGCGATAAGGTAATGGTTTGTATTTGGTGCGACCAAATGGCTGCCTGCTGAAATCTGACCAGGCCATCATAGGAAATCTGTATGAAATGCAACTCATTCATTTGAAGCAAGAATTAACCAGACATATTGAAATACCTGTTAAAAACTATGTAGAGAGAGTAGTTTTGCCTCAACCGCCTTGCAGCGGCCGATTACTATTTGTTTTTAACGATACAGAACGCTGTCTCTAAGATACACTTCTCTTTAGAACACGCCAACCGAAATGGACTTGATTCGTTCTTGGCCTCAAAAGATAAGCAGTTATTTTGACGCGGAGTCCAAATGTTGTCAGAAAGATGGGAAAGCGTAATAGCTAACAATGGCCGATTCTTTAAATAAATTTATATTTTGTTTTTTATTTGTAAAAAGCTAAAAATTTTAAAAAATCCAGCATTTTTAAGTTATATAGGGTGTTTTTTTAGATGTACAAAACTATAAGTTGGCAACATTTTGTCAGCTGTCAAGTGATTTATGTTTAATTTGGTTTGATATTTCTATATGAATAGACTGACGCCTGAACAACGCTTCCAAACTGTGCAAATTTATTTTGAAAATCATCGTTCTGTATTTTTTAGATGTAAAGAACTTCGAAATGGAATAAACCAAAGAAAGGTAATTATCTGGCATTATAATTTAAATATGACTTCTGGCATATGACCGCCACTCGACTCGGACGTAGACCTCCAGATTAGTTTAATTTTTAATGAGTTTTTCTAACATTTATGGCTGTATATCGGCAATAACGACGCGTATTTTGTCCTCCAAATGGTCAATCGTTACGGGCTTATCAGCGTAGACTAGCGACTTCAAACTTAATTAATCAGATAGCTGACAAAATGGCTGCCAGTTAAAAAAGAGTTGCTAACTTATGCATTTCAGAAAAACACACTTCGTCAAATGAAAAAAAAACATTTTGCAAATATCGGCACAAGGGAACTGGACTAAATTGTCCAGTAAATAAATTGTCTATCTATCTAAATATAATAATAATTTTTGATATTACCCAAAAACATTCAGGCAAATTCCACGATTAGACTCAAAAATATACCTCTTTAGAGATGCGAAACTAATAATAAGATTGTTCTTTCCGGCCATAATAAAGATTCCGACATCCAGTTCTATTTGAATTTTATTTTAAATCAAACAAAATCTAAAGGAATCACCATATATTTAACTCATTCAGATACAAAACAATATTCAAAACAAATCTGTTATTTAAGGTTTAATGCTAATCTATTAAATTTTAAATTTAGTTTAATATGGATATGTTTGTGGTAGTGACTGTACAATGTACAATATTAAAATTATTGTAGACTAATACTAATACATAGTCTATAAATATTAATACAAAACAAACTAAAAATTTGTTGCTCAAGATTGACATGCATATAATTTGTCTATACTGAGTGGACGGCACAAAAAGAGCTTGTTGTCAGTGGTAGCTACTAAGAGTTACAATAATCTATAAACAATTTGAAATCAATCTGCCATTTCGAAAGAGCTCATCTGACAGTATACTCCCTAAATTTTTCCAGACTATCAAAATACAATAGAACCTCTAAGGCAAGTTTTTGTTGTCATTGTTTTTGATTACAACGCCAATAATCAAAAAAATTTAGTAACATCAGCATAAAAACCAATTTGTTAAAAGAAAAAAACAACACCAGGGATGGGTATTACATTTTAACAACACTTTTCAAAAATTAGCCACAATATAAAACAAAACAACAATAGAAATCTTTAACTGACATGCATACTTTTCGGGGAGTTAACGCTAGACAAATAAACAAAAGTATCATGCAGACACATCAAAACTAAAGCAATCACACCCAATAAAATTGTACACCAACAAAAATTCTTCAAATTTTCCAATAATAAAAATAAAAAAAAGCTCCTTTCAGTATTGAGTTCAATAGTCAAGAGTAAACACCCACATGTTAGGCAAAAAAAGAAAACAACGGCTGACAACCTTAAAAGTATGCTGCTGTTATTGTTTTTATTTATTTTTTGAGCCTTTAATTGGAATACGCAAACTGTTAGTGAAAATAAATTTAGTAGGCTGTGTGATGAAAATTTGATACTCTTATCAATGATGAAAATTTGAAAAGCTTATCAAATTTCCATCACTTAGAAAGTAAAAGCAAATGATTTGTAAGTAAAATTTGTTTAACAATTTTTCCAAAATTAATGAATGTTATGAATCATCTATTCCTAGGTAAAAATTATTTAAAGTTATTTATAGGAATTTACCTTAAGCAAGTCTTTAAATTTATCAGAATTATTTAACAGAATGTTCATATAAAATCTGGTCGCCTAAATGTTTTTATATGTATGTAACAAAAAGTGTTACATAAATATCTTAACCATAAACTGAACTCATTTTTTAATATTTTAAGAAAAGCTAAAAGGAGAAGCAAAACTTTATTTCCTCTTATAAAAATCAGGTTTTTTGTTTGTTTTTATGGATCGCAATAACATTTTTTATTGTCGAGAATAATCCGATATAGATCAATTGGCCGAAATTAGGGATCATTAGGGGAATGACGGATTTCTTATTTTATGAGCTAAATAGAAGGTTGAAAACGCCTCTACAGATATTTTAAGGTTAAAATTAGACTTTAACAAGACCTGAAATTTAATCTAAAGTTAGGTTTAAAAAGACCTGAAATTAAAGCTAAAATTGGTCTTTTAAAAGACCAACAAAATTAACTTCAAAATGAAGAGAGGTCTGATTTCTGTCCAGAAGCTGGATTCAAATTGAAGCCTGGGTTTCATCTAGAAACTGATTATAAATTGGAGATTGGGTTTTATCTAGAAACTGGCTTTAAATTGGAATCTTGTTTTTGTGAAGAAACTGGCTTCAAATTGGAGCCTGGGTTTTCTCTAGAAAGTGGATTCAAACAGGAGCCTGGTTTTCGATTAGAAACTGGCTTCAAATTGGAGACAGTTTCCGTCTAGAAACTAGCAATTTGAAACTATTTCAAATTGGAGCCTGGATTCGTCTTGAAGGCGACTTCAAATTGGAGCCTGGGTTTTGTCTAGAAGCCTGATTCGAATTGAAGTCTGGTTTTCGTGTAGAAACTGGCTTCAAATCAAATTGGTGACTGGGTTTCGTCTAGCAACTGGCTTCAAATTGGAGCATGGTTTTCACTTAGAAGCTGACTTCAAATTGGAGCCTGGGTTTCATCTAGAAGCAGGCTTCAAATTGGAGTCAGTTTCCGTCTAAATACTGGCTTCAAATTGGAGCCTCGATTTCGTCTTGAAACGTTGACTGAAAATATTATAAATTTCACGAAATATAACTTTTAAAGATTCACCATTTTCATAGTAAATTTTCAAGTAAAATTTATTTTATAAAATTTTCAACGCTGCTACTACCACAATATGAAGAAGTAAAATGTCAAAATTTCCATATCATTTCAATATATCCCTGTTAAAAAACAATATTTTTATTGAAAAACACTTTAGGTAGCGCAAATCATGGATTTTCATAAGAGTAAATCAATTTTTGTTTCTACTTTTAGCTTTTATAAATATTGAAGAATGAGTATCAATTTGTGGTTTTTTGTTACATATGTATGTAAATATGAAAATATTTGTGCATACTCATTTTATGTGAAGAAAACTTTGAGCATAAACTGTTAGGAATCAAAGTGTATTTTTTGCTTAGCAACTCTCAATTTCACAAATTATTTTATAGATATATGTAACTTACCTTAAGCATATTTTTTTTCAATTGGTAGCACTTTTTTCCAAACTACTGGACTTTTATTGCGCATCGTTAATGTCTAACTGCCGTATTTATAAAAAAATAAAGTATGCTTGAAGTGTGCTTTAAGACAAAATTTTCATATAAAATTTTCTTAAAGTACACTTGAAGTCTACTTTAATTTTTTATAAATACGGCAGTAAATGTTTAGTTTACATCAAATTGTGCATCTGTAAATAAAGAAGAAAGAAATAGTATGACATATATAGTATAAAAAAATGTCAGTATTGTATTGTATATATGGGCCCCACAACTCTGCAGTACCACTATTAACCTAAGGCCATAATTATTATATAATTGTTCTTTGACATTCACTTATCTTCTCTTAAATACCCTTTTTCTAAATTTTTCGTCTAATCAGATGTAAATATTTACTAACATTCTAATATGTATATTTAATTAATTCTACTGTTAAATGAAACATTGTAAAATTGCTGTCACTCAAATGAACATTTCTCCAAGTCAAAAAATCAAAAAATCACAAAAGCAAACTGATTTAAATCCCTAGCCCACACTTATGCTGTTAGGGCATTTTCGAAATGCTTTTTTTCATTTTTTGCTAATTTTCCTGAACTGAAATGTAAAACCGCATCAAATGCCTTTCAAAATCCACTTGGAATAAGATTCATTCATAGCCATCATGCCATATCATTTGTTTATTTATTTGTTTGGTAGTTTATATGTTGATATGATGTGATGTGAGTTCGTCCATTCATTCACTCACTCACTCATTCTTTTAATTCAAACCAACATTTTGTTTTGTCATGAATAGTTTTATGGTAAAATGATTTGCATTTGATGTTTATATGTATGTAGCTGAAAGTATGTACATACTAGTATGTAGCCACAATAGCAAAATAAAACAAAAAACTAAACCAGTTTACACTTGTATGGTGCAGAATTTGATTTTGATTGGATCAAATCTCTAGAGTAACAAGGATTTGAGGGAAGACAAATGGAAAATAACATAAACAAATCTAAATTACAATGCACAGTAGGTCTGAGCGAAATATGGTTTGTATCACCATCATTGTGTTTTTTTTCTTTCTATAAATCCAAATAAATGTGTTTCGCAAATTTGTATAAATAACAGCAACAAATGGTTTTTTGATATAAGGCAATGTTCACATAAAATCCGGGGTTTAAAAACCTGGTGCAAAAACTTTGGTTTTTTTCACACAGAAAAAAAAATTATTTTTTTTGCAATTAAACCTTTAATTTATTTTAAAATAATTTTCAATTAAAATTTTAATTGATTCAATTACTTTTCCTGATTTTTCTGATATTTTCAATTAAATCTCAAATTTCAATTAAATTTTTAATTGATTTCACAAATATTTTAATTGAAACTCATTTTTATTTTTTTCTGTGCAGTGATATGTTTTTTTTTTAACTTAGCTACTGTCATTCTGACTATAAATTTAATCAGTTGGAATATATTTGTAATTACATTACAAACCTCCCTTGTAGCTTCGGGTACTTGCAGAATATTAGGATATTATCAAGTTAATGTAAAGTGGAATGGCAACAAAAATACGGACCTTTGCTCACAATTTTAAGCAAAATCATCCTAAGAACTGAAGTCTATTTTCATCTTCAAAATGGCCGCAATGCATTCACAATATGTCATTGTTTGGTGCGAACTTTGGGCTGCAGACATCATTGGACTATATTTCTTCCAAAATGAGGCTGGTCAAGCAGTGACTGTGACTGGTGATCGATATGGCAATATATTAATAAATATCTTTTTGCTTAAATTGAATAATTTGATTGCGTTTTTATCACATGATGATTTAACAAATTCATTTATTTATTGTATTATAAACGATTTTCTTTATGAAGGTAACAACTTAATATTTTATTACATCCACTGTTGGCTTTCATTTTGTTACCATATGCAAGTGTAAATTGTATTTCTATTATTTGAAAATTGTTATGAGTAGGTAGTATTTAGATTTAGTTTTATTTTCATATCCATCAGCAAAAAGATTAGAGGGATATTAGGTTTAGCATTCCGCTTGTAACACATCGAAATATTGGTCATAGAACCAATATAAT
This sequence comes from Bellardia bayeri, assembly GCA_950370525.1. NCBI lineage: Eukaryota > Metazoa > Arthropoda > Insecta > Diptera > Calliphoridae > Bellardia > Bellardia bayeri. The sequence continues at coordinate 65,424,863 of OX493267.1, read as the reverse complement.
CTGGGTCCTTATAAGATTCTTAGAAGGTCTAGCCATATTCGTCCGGCTGTCCGTCTCTTGAAGGCATGATGATAGAGCTTCAAAAAAAAGACATAGTATAATAAAAATTTTTACCAAACATTCTCTGATCCACCGAAATATTTGGTATTGCAAATGGGCAAAATCGGTCCAGTACGATCTGTGTTACAGACCAAAGTTCCAGACTGCCTCTATATTTTACAGATATTTTTTGCTATTTTCTTTAAATATAAAGCAGATAATAGCATGCACTTTTGCTCACTTTCTTTTTATTATAGAAGGTACATAAATGTTTATAGAAAAGCCGTATCCATACTAAATTCATATAAAGCTCACTTTCTAAAATCACTTAAATGCTCATAAATCCCTTATAAATATTATTAGCAAGTTTGAAAAGTCCAAACACATATAGAAAACGTCACTCCAAATTTCATAATAATGATCGGTCCATATTTGACCGTAGCCCCCATATAAAGTCCAAATAGTCGATACATGTATAGAAATATTCATACCTAGTTTTATTAGGATCGTTCCGTATTTAAACGTAGTCGCCATATAAAGTCCACTTCAAAAAATAACTTAAATGGCTGTAAATCTCTTATAAAAATTACTATGAATTTCAAATGCAACAGAAATAATTATCATATACATATAAATCGCCGTGCCAAGTATCATGATGATCGGTCGATATTTGACCTTAGCCCTAAATAAAGACCGCTTTCAAACATCACTATCAAGTTGAAAATTAATACAAATAATTCACATACAAATATAAATTGTCGTCTAGAATTTCATGATAATCGACCCATAACAGGTCATCATGAGGACTACTTCCGAAAAATCATTAAACTACATAAAAATTCACATTGAAACACACATGTAAATATTATACTATTGGCCTTTGTGAAAGTTGGTCCGTAATTGGACATAGCTCCCATACAAGCTTCACTTCTAAGACTAAGCACAGAGTATATCGAGAGGAAAAAAAAATCAGTTTTCTAGGGCTTTTTGGTATCTAATTTATTGTGTGTTAAAATAATTCGCTTTATTTTACACGCTGCAAAACTATAAACAAAGCGCAGTTTTGAAAGAAAAAGACAATTTATAAATGCTTGATTACAACTGGAATAGACATAAAATTGTTATAAATATCGTTATTAAAATGAAATTCAACTGAAATAAAAATCAAATAAATAGAAATTACCGTACAATTTTGAATGACGTTCGCCCCATAAGACCGCGTTACAAAAACAAGCTTTTGTTCTGTCCTATGAACCAAAATATACTTTTTCGGAAAAATAAAAATATATGTACGTGTATCGGCAATTTTCATGTACACGTCAGAATATTTGTTTTATATATAAAGAACATGGTGTCCGTCTGTCCGCCTGTGTGAAAGACTTTGGATCGATTTTTAACCCTTTTTCCGTGATCCAATCGAGCTGAATTTTTTTAGGCAGACTCGTGGAAATGTCTGTATCACGTCAAATTTGTATCAATTCTCGTATTTTCCTGAATTTTTATAATAGGTGATTTGGTGGTAGGTATATAAACTCTTACTTTTTTATGTTTTCTATTTGCCAACAAACAAATACAATATTAAATAGTTTCCATTTACTCGCATGTACTAACATAAAAATATATTAAACGATCATTTTCTCTACCCTACTCAAAGTTCAAATAAAATAAACAGATATGCATATTAGGGTGGCTGCCTTAGTTTGTATAGAATTAGATATACATATTATTGATTTAACATGACTTAAAGGACTCAGAGAATTTTTTTTTAATATGAAAAATAAGACATAGTAAAGGAGCTGCTTGCCTTCAAAAATTTACTCCAGCACAAAAGTTTGTTTAAAGTAGTCAGAGAATTTTTTAATATGAAAAAATAAAACATAGTAAAGGAGCTGCTTGTCTTTAAAAATTTACTCCAGCACAAAAGTTGTGAGAAGTAGATTTTTATAATTTAAATAAACTTCTATTTTAGTTGGGGCCTCCCTAATTCGCATGTATCTGTAAAATTATCTACATACCTATACACTTGCATTTTCGTTTTTAATAGCATATACAAATACATAGAAATGCTAAAACATATACATCTATAAATGTGTGTGTGTGTATGTAAACAATGTTTATTGCTTATGACTATAAATACTATATATGGTTTTATTATTAAGCCAATAATGTTTATGTCTGTATGGAAAAAAAAGAACAGTCGGAAAAGTTCATTTGAAATTGTTAAGATTTCGATACGGTTTGTCAGTTAATAAAGCTGCATTGGTGATTATTCATACAGCCTTGGTAAATATTTATTCAAAGAATTTCAAAATGGCCATTTTCGAATAACGAATAATTCAATTAATTTTATGAAGAATAATTGAATAAAACGAATAAATGTTATTGTGTTAATTTAACGTTTCATTTTAAAAAATTCCATAATTTCATAATAAATCCGTAACAATTTTAGTAACAAAATAAAGCATGTTTAATAAACCATACAAATTGAATTATTATTATACATCTAAAACTAAAATATGATATTTTGTTAACATTATTTAATAAAAACGAAAGTTAAAAAAGTTTTTCAATCACTATAGACGAGTGCTGTGATAGATCATTCTACAAATATATACATACAAATTTACCGAAATAAGATATAATTCTAAAAAGAAATACGTATTTGATATTTAGTAAAGAAAATAATAGTGAAAAAATAGAGATTGGAATTTGTAGAGTTCCATATACATACTGTGATGGCTATATAATTAGAAACGGCTTTTCAGCATATATTACCATTTTAAGAAAAATTAACTAAAATTAACTAAACACCAAAAAACGCAATATCAAATTGGTCACATAATTAGAAACTAAAAATATGTATATGCAAAAAACCTTAGTGAGGTTTAACAAAACGGACTTATTTATTTTTTATTGATTTTTTTTTTCATTTCCTGTACAACAAGACTAAGTCTTATATTTATAGTACAGGAACACATTACGTTATAAACAATTTTATCATGAGCATAAACAAACTTGTTACAGAAAAACATGTTACGTGAAAAAGTTATATAAAAATTTTCTCAAACTATTAGCATTACTATTTATTTGTTGATTTCGTGGAAGACTGGTCCAAACCAGAGAACAGAAAGATACCATTCACATTTGATAGCCATTCGCAAATGCATTGCATTGCCTTTACTCGACAATAATAAAAATGTGCATTGCTGTTTGTTTACTCATTCCTTATTACCTCTTTGCTATTTTACATTCGCTTTTTGTTATGTCGTTATACTTCCAGCATTCACACCATTCGTCCAGTATTCGTTGCTTTCAGTGAATGAAAACAGAAAGAAAAAGCAAAAACAATACAAAACCTAATGAAAAAATAAATATTTTTTGGTTTGTTGACAGTAAACTAGTAAAGTTTGATATTTTGGCAAAAAAAAATGAACTCCGATCAAATTTTAGAAAAGAAAACAAGAAAAAATTCAAAAAGTAAAAAAAACATTGAAACCATTCATACAAATCGTTAACCATTCGTCGATAATCGATAAGTATTCGTTGCTTTTGGGAGTATACGTTTACATTTGTACAAGACATGCAATGCAAGCATCATTTTTCGTTACACTCCGTTTTGTGAATACTGATATGTGTTGCTTCACGGAATTGATTTATGTTATCAACATGAGGTTCGTTTTTTGTGATTGTATTCAAAATCTAAAATTAACCAATCAATCCGTTCTCTGTTCCATCAAGTTTGAATTGTATTAAGACTTATATAGGGGTGGCCAGTCAAGAACATCAATATTTTGATCCAAAAGCCAACAATTCACTAACCATAAAGAGTGCTTTGAGTCATTATCATGCTGGAAACTGTATTGGAGGAGCAAATTCTCAAAACAATATGGTTCCATTACATTTTGCACAATGTTTTTATGTTGATGCTGATCAATTTTTCCCTGAACTCATGTAATTGGCCACATACCACACCAGGAAAAGGCACCCCAGACCATAATAGACCCGCCACGGTGTTTCACTGTTTTAACACTGTACCTGGGGTCTAACATAGGATTTTCCATCAGATTGAAACAAATTAAACTTAAATTCGTCGCTCCAGAGAACTCTATTTCAGTAACGTGGCTCTTTTCTAAGCATTTCTCTTGCAAACCGCAAGATATTTTTTTTGGAGACATGAGGTTTTTTTTTTTGTGCAATGCACTTACGAAGTCCTGACTCATTTAAGTGTCTTCTTATTGTCCGTGTGGATATTTCTGCGCTTATTTAATGGCCAATTTTAGCCTTTATTTCGTGCCAAGATAAAAATGATTTTTTTTACTGCCTCTACAAATAACTATATCTCCTGCTAAAAAGGTCTTTAGTGTCCTAGGTTTCCTGGCTAGTGTTGCGAACTCCTTTGTATTTTTGTACAAGTGAATTGCACCAAATACCATTTATTTGGAGCAAGAAAACTTTTATGCAATAACCGACATTGAAAGTTTTTCATTTCGGTAACACTGTACAATTAACCGTCTCATTTCTGGAGTACATGACTTTTTCGAAACTTTTTCCTTTTTTCTATGGGAAATGAGTAAAAAGTGTAACATATATGTAACATTTTTGCCAGAAAAGAAAACGCCATAAATCGTGTTAGTCTATTGTTTAACAAATTGTACTCACTTTGTCAATAATATTAAGAAAAGTTTAAAAGTTGAAGCAAAAAATGCGCGTTTCTAATTACGTGGCCAGCAAAAACAAAACAAGTTTTAAAATAATATTTTTATAGAATAATTATTATTTCATAATTGAACTGTTAATTTTACTTATTGATAATTTTAGTCAGGCTTGAGTTCATTAAATTTAATTTTCATTAAATTATTTTTACTGAAGTTAGGAATTGCAACTTGAAAAATTTTTTATTATTAAAAATGTTTGAATAATATTTTTATATTTTTTCAATTTAACTTTGAGCACTTGATGCACAACATTATCAACAACAATGTTGACTTAACACAGCGATCTTATTATTATATTATCGTTTCTAATTATATGAGCACCACTGTACGAGTATGTTGGCGAAATATTGGCAAAATCGAAATTATTTATTAATTTTCCCTTATTGATAGCTTGAATTGAACCAGTATCTTCCATAAACTAACCATAAACCCATGGTGGCAACTTAGATGTTGAAAAAATTTATATTGAGGACAACATTATTAAAGATAACGTTGAAATGGACAAATAGCATTTATTATTAAAATTTATATAATTGATTATGTACGGCTTGATGTAGAAAAAATATTAATTTTTATTTATTTAGTTATTTTATTCTTTTATTATTAAATTATAGAATATTAATTTTTATTTATTTAAAAATTTTAAATTATTAATCGTATCATTCGAACAAGTTAAAATCTCTTATTCAAATTATTCGCTTTATTCGAACAAATAAAAAGACAAATCGAATAATTTAACGACTATAGTAAATATTCATACAAAGTCCAAATTACCATTAGAAAAAGTGTTACATTTAAGACTTTAAGACATTTATTTCCTTAATCTTTAACAATAGGTATGAGAACTTATGGGATTTTCGTAATTGAAAATCTATTACAAAGCAATGGGTTAATGATTAAAAACCAAACTAACTCGTAGCATGTAACGACTATTAAAAGTCATTGGTTGTAAAGAATACAATACCCATTATCAGGTGAACCAGAAAATTGGGATAGTTATCCCACGATACTTACGGTACGGCAACGGATCAAATAACGATTGGTTTACACTGGTAAAAATATTGTGTTTAAATTTAAGAGGACAGGAAAACGGAAATTACTTCCTCTCCTTCAAATGTCTAAAGGAAGTACCAAAATGTATGAATATTTTTAACTTGCTGTCATTTTTACAGTAAAATGTTGTCGAAGCAACAAGTTGTTAGTTTATAGATAAAAAAATGGGGGTTTACATTGTTTACATTGTTAAATAATATATTTAGAAATAAATAAGAAGTTATAGTCGGTAAAGCCCGACTTTATAATACCCTACACCCAGTATATGTATAAAACAGTTTTTGAGAAATGCGCTATATGGTCATCCAAAAATTTAATGCCATGAATTCTGTGAATATAAATATTATGTATGTTAAACGATATAAATACTTTTAAAACATGTATGCAGGAATTATGGAGAGGGTCTTATATGGGAGATTTGACTAATTATGAACCGACCATTATAAAATTAGGTGTCCTTATTCTTGTATATATGAAACCTACTTATTAAATTTTACTTGGATACCAACATTTTTAAGAGATTTATGGTCGTTAAAGTGATTTTTGAACATGGAACTTATATGGAAGCTACGACTAATTATAAACCGAACATCATAAAATTGTATCATGTTACTTGAATATATACAAAACATATTTGTGTTCAATATTATTTAGATACCAAAATTTTTTAGAGAGTTGTGCTCTTTAAGTGATTTTCGGAAGTGAGCCATATATGATCAATTATGGACCAATCTACACAAAATTTGTAGATGTGATTTACCTTCATTTTCCAGTCATTTGTGGTGAAATTTATATGATTGTTAAATCCATATTTCGGGTGGACATTTGTATGGGTGACAGGTGGAATAATGAACCGATTTCCACCAGTTTCAATTCCATCCGTCCTGGGGCCGAAAAAATATCATGTACCAAATTTTATCGAAATATTTTTAAAATTGCGACCTGTACTCTACGCACAAGCTTTACATGGTCAGCCAGCCAGCCGCACGGACTGAGGGACATCGTTAAATCGACTCAGGACTTGATTCTAAGTCGATCGGTATACGTTAAGGTGGATGTTGGACCAATATTTATTGGCGTTGCAAACATCAGTACTAGTCCAATCTACCCTCCCCACTATGGTTGTATAACCTACACCAACTACTAAATGTTTACCTGTCCCAGTTCGAGAAAATCCTAATGATGAACATTTATCTGTCGAATAACAGCTTTGGCCTGGATGCATCATTAAACCAAACTTTTTCGAATAACTTACTGAAGTACATTTATATATTTGTATGAGTTGTACTCATTGATAATGATTGTAAGACATTATTTAAATCTACCATATATTAAAAATCATTAATATAATTTCATATTGTAGTTTTTCACTAAACGGATTTTAAGATTTCTGAAATTCAAAAATGTTACCATCAACAAATAAAGTTTAAATAATAATAAATTAATTTATATACACAAATTTCTATTTATTAAACATGTCTTATTTTGTAAATAAAACTGAAACGGAAACATACTATTTTTAATTATAAAATTATGAAAAATAATAAAAAGAAACAATAAATTAACACAAAAATATTTATTCGTTTTATTCGATTATTCTTCTTGAAATGAAACGAATTATACATTATTCGAAAATGGGCATTTTAAAATTTTTTAAATAATTATACTTAAGAAATTGTTAGATTATTCAAACGATCATTACTCGAATGCATACCGTACTAACAAACCTTCCTGGACTACAAGTGGTATGAGTAATATAAAATCTGTTATATAAATTATACGTTTTATTGAAACAAATTGATTTAGAAAAAAATGGGAAAAACACTTAAAATTTAAAGTTTTCTTAAAAATAATTACAAATTTACCATGCCTTTTTTTGTGTTACATATTGGCAGTATTTCAGAAGCACTTTTCAGTCTGTCTAGTATAAAATAGTTATATTTTGTTGCTGTTGTAGTGGAGGGTTTTCTGCTTCCTTTTTTCAAAAAGGAAGGATGGAGCATTAACATAAAAACCCGTACATTTTTTTTTTATTGCTGAGGTTTAAGGCTGTTTGTTGTTGTTGTTGATGCTGTTGCTGTTGTTGATATTATTACTCTTAACCCACAATGCGCAAAGATGAAACAATGTATGTAGGAATAGGACTATGACTGAGTGTAGGTATAAGTCCCTACATATATATAAACATAATATTTATGTTTATGTACGTATTACAAAAAGGATGTCCTATAAATGTAATAATATTTATATAGAAACACATAACAAATATACATCTAACCATTAAAATACTGTGAGCGTCAATATAAAGTAAACACCTAATACAGTTTTAAAAAAAAGTTAAATTATCACCCCTATCATGAATAAAAATTCCACATGAAATTTGTTCCCTTTTCACATTTTTCCTATCTAAATTCAATGTTAAAAAATAAAAGGGAACAAATTTCATGTGGAATTTTTATTCACGATAGGAGTGTATGTGTGTATAATAGAAGTGAAAAGCTAGAAAAATAAGAATCTTGAAAAGAATAATTAAATTTTAACGGAAAAGTAGCAGATGTTTCCATTAAAATAAAATAAATAGGTATATTAAAATTATGTAAAACATTGTATTTAATATATTGTTTCTAGTCCTTTTGCTTGACAATCTTTTAAACATAAGATCAATGAGATTTTAAGTAACATTAGACAAAATTTTGTTTCATTCATTCTGTATTAGTGTCTTTTGGTTATCCTTGCAAGAAATATTTCTTTGCGTAATTTTTTTTTTCAGATATTCCCACAGGTGTTAATCTAAAACTTACTTTCATTAGTGAAAAGAATATAATTACAAAAAATTTAAGCCTCGTTTATATTTTTTTTTTTTTTTGCGAAATTCAAAATTTTGCTTTTGTAGTATTTTGATATAGAGGGCTTTACCATGTAGGTAATTTTGATGTAAAGATCTTCTAATCGTATTCGCGCTTACAGGTTTCCCTATAGATTTCGTAACATTTTCGGCTATCTTTACAGAACTGGATGTGGGTTTGTTCTTACTTCTCTTACAATAACTCTTACTTCAGTTTTTGTAAGTCGTTTTGCACCAGCCAAAGTTCCTAGGGTATTCTGTTTATTATACTTGTCTTTAATTATATTTATTGTACAGTGACGCCTTTCAACGTTTCTACCTTTTTCACGCAGAGATTTACTTTTTCTACGTAAGTCTATTATGATTTGCCTAGTCTTAATTAATGTTTGTCTTCCCATTGTAAATTTTTTCACTACTTAACGTCACCACTTAATATTCTTTGATGATAAATTATAAAACTTGAAAAATTAAAAGAATTGTCACTACTTTTGGAATGACGAGGGTTTTTTGCATCAGAATGATGCCACTGTTTATTTTATTTTGACGCTTAAAAATTGGTCTATTTTAACAATAAATCAATTAAATTTATATACGCTTTTATTTTTATTGCTTTTTTTTGTGTGTTCAATTCTATTTAAATAATAACTGTATAAAAAATGTTCTAATGTAGTATAATTTTTATTAGTATAATTAAACTTTTCTTTTAAAAATATGTGGTGTTGACTCTATTTTGATGCTTACAGTATATAGAAGAGGCTTATTCAAAAAGAATTGTTTTCCATCATTGAAATCTGATAAGTCTGAATAACTTTTATACATACTTTTCAATTTTCTCATATTTGTATGAGGAAAGAGTATCAGAGACCAAGTATTTGCAGCTAGTTCTGACGAAGTCTTTACAAATATAAAACAGATCAAGAAAACTTTTAAAACTAACATTTTTTGCTTTGATCCAATTACCATAGGAACAAAAATATTTTCGGAAATAATCTTAAAATTTCCATAAAATATATTAATTTTAATGGGAATTTTTACACAAATTGTGCCGCCGTAATACATCTATGTATGTATGTATGTATATGTAAATAAATATAAAATAGATGTATGAAACAGTAATAGTTCCTCTATATTTAAATACATATGCGTATATTTGTATGTTTTCCGGCGGGAAAAGAATGCTGTAAACAGGCCTTCTAAAAGGCCTTCTTTGGCAGTCACAAGTACCTCCAGCCGCATTGCCAAATCGTTTAAATTTTACATGGCGTGTTATTATTAGTCAAGGCCTTGCCTATTCGCTACTGGGTACATGCCTGTTGGAAGGCCTACTTGAGAAGGGTAATGGGAAGGTATACCAACTAATGCCTCATACAAGCCGTAATTAGAGGTCTGCTAAATTAATTAAATTAACAATTACATTGAGAAAAGTGAAAGAAGGGTTTTAAATTAATTTAAAAAATCACATGTACTTGTATGTATGTATATAAAGTACTGCTTCATGCGTACTTTACACCACAAACTTTCATAAAAAACTAAATTTATAGACGCTGTCTTTTAATTTTTTTACTCGTATAGGAAACTAAGTAAAATAAAGTTTGTCGTTGTAGTGACAATATACAGGAATAATTGCAAGGCCATTCATGTTTGCTATTGAAATCATGATGTGTTGACATTCTTTTGACATGTAATTTTGAATGTGTATGAAACGCCTTCTAGGATGGCTTCTGAGAGAAGGCATAGTTAAATGGGTATCGAATCTTTTAGAATGTGTAAACAGGTCTTCTACTCGTATAAGGCCTGCAAATGGAAGCACTTGCATTTTTCCCGCTGGGTATAGCTGCAAGTATGTGTGTGTGTGTGTGTGTGTAGTCGAACATGCAATATCAAATATGTAAAATTTTCATTTAGATTGAAATGCCCGCAGCGGCAATAAAGTGCAAAATATACACACTGGATTACCATCGATGGGCAAGTGGATTTTTTTTTTGTTACTACAATCGTACACTCGATTCCGGACAAAATACGAGAAGTGTCGTTAACGTTTTTAAATTTCTATTAAAAAAAGGGGTTGGAAATTTGTAAAGGGTCCGCTTTTTTTTTGAAAATACTATAAAAAACCTACTGAATATTTTCTAAATTTCTTTTTTTATTTGAAAGTACAATCCTTCCAGTTTATAATAGAAAATAATTTCGTTCAAATGGCTGCCTCGGCCGGTAGCCATGCAGTAGCCTACACGATCGGTCCAATTTTTAACGTAGCGCCGTCCTGTTGAAACAAAATATTGCCAATATCCTCCTCTTCAATTTTTGTGAACAAAAATTTGTTCAACATTGCCCGATAACGAACGCCATTGCTCATTTTCAAATAAAAATGGCCCAATTATGCCTATGGACCAAAATCCGCATCAAACAGTGACTCGTTTTGGGTGCATCGGCTTTTCAATATATGCGTGCGGGTTTTCTGTGCCCCAAATGCGCAAATTTTGCTGAAAATAAAATTTTTTTTCGGCAAAATTGGCATCTTCTGTAAGCGATGCGAAGCGAAAACGCATTGGATGGTCAGTTGGCTTCAACTCCTAAACCAATTAGACTTTGTATGGCGTCATACCAAGGTCTTTATGCAAAATTCGTCTCAATGATATCTCCGAAATTCAATTGTTGAGAACGGCGGTGAATTGATGTTGATGGCGCTTCACGCACACTTTCTACAACAGCAGCAATATTCTCGGGTGTACGCACTGTTTTTGGCTTTTCACGCTTTGGTTTATCAATGAGGATGCCAGTTTCTTTCACTTTTTTCACAAGATAACGAATATACGGAGCTGTAAGTAAACCTAGACGAACGTGTCCAGTAATACGAGCTATTAGGTTTCTTAGATGAGTTCTAGGAATATTTATCACTAATAGTATCCTCTGTATCTCTTTGCAAGTGGTTTTATTTTCCCAAATTTCCTTGGAAGTTCGTTGAAATTTGTATAAAATCCGTTGTTTAACCTTTACGTACATGGTAGTGTTGGCTTTTGCAAATATGTCAGCTTCTTCTATACTCCCGTGTCCAAACATCTATTCAAAGGTATCTGATAAATGTATCATATGTTCATGTAAACCTGGCGACTAGCAATGACCGCAAGAGGCTTCTTAGATATTTTCTAAACAGATTTATGGGATATCCTGTCGTCTGTATATGTTTGGCCAGTTTTCTTGGTCTCTTGCTTGTATTTTCTTTTTCTCATTTTTCCTTGTCACTTAATATAACGCCTTAATTCGTTTGAATTTGTAGTGGTACCGGTCTTCCAAAGTGCTTCAGCTCTGTTTCTATGTTTCTGGGTCCAATACCCAACATTCTTGGAAAATTTGCAGTCATATACAAACCCTCTTGGGACCTAAAGGCCACTTTTCGTATATCATATTTGTATGACATTAATTGCCGAATTCTCATTCATTAGTTAACCATTGGTAAACTAAAATACTAACTATTGTTTAACTATTACTTGTTATTATTATGGCAAACTACGCATTGCGAATAAAGAATCATTAGTTAAGCCTTTGCCATTAGCTAACTTAAGACTGTGAATTCGGCCATAACTGAAAGATGGAGGCCTCTTGCCTAAAATCCGCATCAAAACCTTGTTTTTCAACCTTCACACATCGGACGATTAACAAAGTCATCGAGATAAAAATGTACTTCCTAGCTTAGAATGATATTTCTAGAACTAAAACCGACGAACTTTCATTATTTTGGAAATATTGTTCAAAAACGAAAACGCGTTCTACAGTTTTACGGAATTTAACTAGATATATTCATAATCTAATGAAGGTATAATATTTAAAGTTAAAACAAGCCGTCTAATATTTTTACAAAACGACATATGACTGAAGTTAAAACAATTGTATTATTGATCATATATTACAAAAGTTATATTACCCCTCATTTAAGATACAAAAACTCAAGCCACGTTACTGATATTTTTATATAAAAAAAACCAAAGCACACACAAAACATAAATTTGTTTCATATCAATTTTTATCTCAAAAAAAAAAACCTACATACATATTTTATCAATATTTTCTATAGAGATGGCCTACCAGCCAGCTATAATGTCCTAATGGAATAAATATGTACACAATATGAAAAATGATTGAAACAATTCGTTTTTATTTCAGATCCTATACATGCAACCAGAGTCTAGAGGTTAAACATGAATTTTGTAAACAACAGTCAGTCCCCCTTCAAAAAAACAAACAACCAAAAACTTAAATGAAATTCCTATATACATATAAACTCATAGATACATATCTAGTAACTGGTGTAAAAGTGGTCATATAATATTAATAATTTAGCCAAACGCCTCAGGTAGTAAAATAGATTAAAACTCCTGAAACCGAATCACGCCAGGCAAACAAACAAACAAACCGAAATAAATATATAAAAAAGAAATCGAAAGCCAATTTAGGAATATGCCTGCCAGGATAATTATGAGCAGTAATAAAATGTTACATTACATTACATTTTTAAGTAAATTGTTAGCCAGAAAATTTAAAGAATTTCTACCCTCCCGCTTTTCAATAATTCCAGTAATTTGTATGTGTGTGGGTAAATGATTCATAGATTCCTTTTTTGCCAATTAAACAATTGAAAATTTTAATATGAAAATGATGCTGGTAGGAAGACAGAAATGAAAGGAAAAAAATTGAAACGTATAATAACTCGGCTTGTATTAAATTGAGTGCACCAGTCATGGTTTTTGCTATTGCCATCGATTATTTGGTAGTTGCTGGATTTGTTATTGGAGCTGTTGCCAATGCAATTTGTTCAGTGACTCGTATTGAAATCATTATTACTCTTTTGCATTAAATGAAATATATTTGCGATGAAAGCATTTCAAAAGAAACTCATAATAAACACCCTACATGGGGTAATATTTTGCAAGGTTAAAATTTGTTTAAATAAACCTACAAGCTAATAGTCATGTCTGCCAGGGTATTTGTTAAAACAATAGTTAAATACGGGGTGAAAATGTATAATACTTTGAATGTGCACATAAAATCGGGCCGTACTACAGAAAATTTGTTTAAAAATCACAACACTAACATTATTCTTCTAAATAATGTTATCAGTCGGAAAATATACATAATTATATTGCATCATTGCATTTGCACAAGATTCTGAATTACCCTAATGTTATAAAAGGATGGAAACAAGTCTTAAGCACAGAACAAAATCAAAATAACATTGTTGTAAAAGAAACCAGAAGCTTACAAAGGAAATATTAATTTTAAATGAAACAAAATCCGGATCTCTGCGAAAATACAGGACCATTTTAACTACCTCTGGAGCAATACTTGTGGTTGCTTATTTTTAAAACTATGCTACAATTACATATGCAAATCGTCAATTACAAATCATTACATATAAGTACTTTGTACACTTGTTATTGCATAAAAATAAAACTAATAAAGAAAACTGGAAAATGTTTTTTGTCATTTATGTTATGTTTAATACTTAATAAATCAAAACTAAAGGTACGGTCACACTTGGCAATTATTTACTTAGAAATACGTAACCACTTGTTTTAGCACAAATTTGTTGGACGTTGGTTACTCTTAAAAAAGTTTTGCAAGATCAAACAGAATCAAATAAAATAAAACTAAATATTTGTTGTGTACTGTCGTAAATAAACGAAGTATTTTTTAAATAAATAAACGAGTTCAAATATATTTTATTTGGTGGTTACGTCTTTTTAGGCAAATAGTTTCCAAGTGTGTATTAACTTCACAGAAAACAGAAAACATACAGTATTGGAAAATATAGAAGAAACGACAACTACTTGCACACTTCATATCATATTTTTAGCTTATAAGGTAATAATTTCACCAAATGCATACTGTATTAGATTCTTTGATAAAGTATGATCGCAAAAATTCAAGTTACATAAGTATTCTTTTAGTGCAGTGACCGCGTGTTTTTGCTGGAAAAAAAATAGAAACGTTGCGGAAACTGTTAATAATTCCGGTTAAATTAATAAAATTTTGTTATTTAAAAAGTGTTTGTTACTTTAAAAGGTACATAAAAAAGTAAAACTGTTGTAAACTAAACTAATGGGCCTATATTGCACACATTGGCCTGTACTTCCTCCCACAAATCTGCTTTATTTTTTGGCTTATAGCCAGCAATTTTTTTTCAGAATGCCCCAAAGGTGCTCAATGTGGTTTAAGTCCGGGGAATGTAACGGCTATTCTAGCAGGGTACATTGGTTTTACATGCATTATCGTCAATTAAGGCACGACTACATGGTGTTCACACCGGTTGACGAACGGCCAACCATGTGCATGTCTCACAAGACACACAATTCACAACTTCTCATACAGCAATTGCACAGATCATTGTACAAAAACCTTGTTAGAGTGTTAGAGCTATCTAATCCCTGCTATCCATAGTTTAGTCCACTAACATAGGCGAAGACAATTATTGGACACGCAGCAATCGCTCCAGCTACAAACTGGTCTAGCACTGCCCTGATCAATCACTACTGCCAAGGAAGAGAAATTACAGTGGCCTATTCTAAAACCGTTCTTGTAACGCAGTCCAGGGCGGATTTTGAGCACAAAAGCCACGAATGCCACCACTCCAATACGTTTCCTGAGCACACACCTAAGTATCACCACTATTAATAAATGGATCTGTTGATTCGGCAACAGCACCTAGAGATAATTTGGTGGTCCAACTATCTTCTTCCTGCGATTTTTGGTTAAAACCACAGCCACCACGTGTACACCGAAGGGACTTGCAACCACTTATCAGTTAGGAGACGAATCCTCGGGCTTCTAACTGATCCCGTGGTGCTACATAGTAAGCTTCGAGTTTCATGGGGTGATACAATCACCTCTTTCAAGTTTCGAGCTCCTTGCAGCTCATGGCACCAGTTTCACCATCTCTTTATATAGATGATTGAGCACTTGTAATATTTTCCGCCGGGGCGGAGCTAACAAGTGGATATTGTTGTCTTGGAACCACTTCTTAATTAATTTTTCAATTAATTAATTTGAAATACTCTCTCTTTCGCGCAGAACCCGCGGCCAAAGATCATCCGGATGTGTTGCAGTTAATCGGTATTGTTCCAACTGTCTCTTCACGATTGACCAGAAATTCTCAATAGGATTAAAGTCGGGCCTTTTTGCTGGTCACTATATCTAAAGAAAATTTTGCTTGCTAAGCAAGTCCCTCACGATTTTGGAAGCATACAAAATTGATTCTTGATACCTTGCATCCACCACCTTCTAAAGCCACCCAATATCATGACGTTTCTCCCACCGGGCTTCATTTTTTCCTTAACATAGTATCTTTACATTATCTGGGGGGTCAGTGTGTATTTCGATTCGAAAGCAAAAGCTTTCGAAATACATACAATGTAAAAAGTATACAAATTCGAACGATTTTCTTTTCTAATCGAAATACACAATAACACTGTTATTGTGGGCTATTTGGCACCAGCAATATTGTTTACCGTCGGATTGAAAACGATTAAATTTGGACTCGTCTGACCAGATTACATGTTTCCAGTCATCTACTGTCCAATTTCTGTGCTCTCTGGCAAACTTTAGAATTTGTTTATAGACAATGCAGAATTTAATTTTTTTCTGCTGAAATGTTAGCAATATCGAAAGGGGCTTGTCTTGCTCTCCATCGTCTAACGGGTTTGTCTACTACTATAGAAACATCTTTTTATATTTGGCCCCTATTATGACCTGCCTTCGACAATCGATATTCGTTGGCTATCGAATGTAAAATTTGTTTTATGAGTTGGTGTCACTGTCGAAAATTTCGTTGTTCAACGAATTTTTTATCGTACACAAATTTGCTGTCGACGCTGTATAACTGTGCAAAATTTATTAAAAATGTAGGTTTTTTTTGTTTTGGTCAACCAAATACTACTTGTAAATTAGCAGGTCTAAGGTCATAAGTACAAAACAGCTATTGGAGAAGCTCGTTTCTCTCATCGAGGAAGATCAGAAAAACTATTGCCAATTTTAATATGCTTTGGATTGTTCTGCCCTTTGAGCATTGTTGCAGCAGTTCATCAGTAATGGACAGCAAGTCCACAAACGCCTCTTTACAGAGTTGAAAATTTTTAATAAATTAAAACTATTAAATTGTAAATTAAATTTATAATATCCTTGTCAAAACCTCATTAAATAATATACTCAAGTGGTGGAATCCATTTCCAAAATGTTGGAAGCATCCTTCAGCCTTTTTCTGTTTCTGCCCAGTTCTAGTAAGAACTCATCTTCATCAGACGAATCATCAAACCATAATTCCGTGGTGCTCATTTCAAATTGAATTTATGTTTCTTTAAGAATTTGTAAACAAATATGGCGCCAGCAGATAGAAATGTACTATTGTGACTAACCCAAAAAAGAGTGATATTCACAATAGCTTTTTTTCATCGAATGTGCACCATAATACCAAATGAAAATTCGTTCGATAAGCATTTTTGACCACAGTCGAAAATCGAATTTTGCTCATAATAGGCACCATTTTATACAATATATTTCGAAAACATTTTCTTTCGAATCGAAATACACAATAACCCCTCAGATCTACAGTGAAAAATCTCTCTATTAATATCTGCACTTAAAATATATAGCAGCTTTAGCAGCTTTGAATGACCAACCCTTCTTGAATTTTATTTATATTTATTTGTTTAAGTACTCGTACACTCATACACATATAAACATTATTTTTTTTAGCTACAGGAGTTTTTCCTTAAATCCTTATTTACTTAATGATACATCAGAATATATGTATGTACATATGTACAAAATGTGTGTGAATTGTATTTGAGCGTGTATATGCACATTTATTTATTAATGGTGTATTCAAGTATAAAATTGCGTACAAGTATGTATTAATTTCAGGCTGGCGATTTTCATACAAAATACCAAACACATTGTTGCATGCCACATATTAACATTCACACAAAATAAATAAATAAATATAAATGTAAGAGAATGGGAAATGTTTCTCATACAGAAAAATACAAATACATATTAAATATATTTTTGTATATGATAGTTTATTGATGTGTGATTTTTAGACTGCTGCAAAATTCTACAGAAAAGTAAACATCATTTTTACTATATCAAATAGAGCATGGTTCACATAAAATCCAGCCACAAATTTCGCTTAGAAGCTTTTTTAAAGCTTAGTGACAAAATTACGTTACTGTTTTTTTTATTATTCAGAATATATGTAGATACTGGTATTGAGTATTGGGAAATGAAAAATCCAAATAAAATAAATTCATGCACAAATAAAATTTGTATAAAAAATACAACTAATCAAATTAGGAAGAACATCGTTAGGACCAGCCATTACGAAATGCCGAATTTACAAAACAAAGGTATGGTCACACATGGCAAATATTTACTCCAAGAAGCGCAACCACTTGTTTAACCACAAATATGTTTGATTTTGTTTACTCATACAAGAGTTTTGCAAGATCAAACAGCATCAAGTAAAATAAAACTAAATATTTGTTGCATCTTGTCTCATATAAACGAATTTTTTTTAATACGAGGGCGGTTTGGCAACATAGCTTAGAACAGAAAGCGCGGTATAAATAGAAAAAAGTTAAGTATTTTAGAAACTTACATCTGTGCTATGAACACATGTTAAATTTATTTTTGATCTTAATATAGAAGCAGGTGTTTCAAAAAATCATCCGCGATTTTTTTACAATGGAAAAATTAGAAATTCGTGGTGTCATTAAATATTTAAATAAAAGAGGTTTATCGGCACAAGAAATTCATAATGATATGGTGAATGTGTTAGATGAAAGTGCCCCTTCATATGCAACAGCAAAAAAATTGGGTTGCCAAATTTAAAAAAAAAATCCTAGCTGGCAAGCGTTTTACGTTAAATGAAGATGCAATTACAGTTGTAAACCATTATTTTACAGGTCTTGAGGAAAACTATTATAATCAAGGGCTAGAAGTTTTCTTTTAATAAATTAACGAGTTCAAAAATATTTTATTTATTGGTTACGTCTTTTTCGGCAAATATTTGCCAAGTGTGACCGCACCTTAACTGATGCATAGCAGTGATGTTCAGTCCATAGAAAAATTGTTTAAAAATTTACACACATGCTCTTTTAAGATCTTTTATCATTCAGTCGTCGTTGAGCAAGGGATGAGAACACATGCGGGATGGTTTTTTCATTTTTTTTTTTTTCAAAAATTGCGATTCAATTGCAACTCAACACGAATAATAAACTTTATTTTATTTGTTTTTTATCAAAATAAATGTTTTAAAATTATTTTTTGATATTGATAACTGTTATATACGGTCCCTGATATGTTTTCTTTTTCGTCAAATATAAATAACATTCATTTAAGAAGTTGTTTATATTCAGCCCAATCATGAATAAAAAATACGCTGGAGTTTTTTCCCCTTTTTATTTTTTTAACATTGAATTTGAATATGAAAAATGGGAAAAGGGAAAAAACCCCCGCGGAATTTTTATTCATGATTGGGCTGGTTTTTTTTCCTATTTTAAGCGTTCGACATTATGTTTGCTGGGTAAAATCTCTCACCAATACATTTTCATTTTTATTTTTAAACATCATTAATGTATAGTGTCATGTAAAAGAGGGATCTAATGTTTCATATAAATAATCGTATTCATAGTTGCAACAGTAAATGTTAGTATATTTGATTTAATTTGGATATTCAATTGCACGTTAGATTTGAAAATCAACAACCCTAAAATCGTGCTGCTATATCACCACTAACAATAAACACCAGAACCAGACAGTATACAACCAGGAAATCATTAATACAGTAATTGTTTTATAGGCTGTATAACATATGAGTTTACAGATAGCATTTGTGTAGACATTTTAAAACTTTAAGGCCGAATAATATACCTTAATCCAAAATTATTTGATAATCCTATAAGTTTGAAGAACATTTAGTAGCAGTCTAATATTATTTTTCATTTTATATATACATACATACATATATGTTCATTTAGCTGCTTTCATTTGCTTTATTTTATGATTTTTTCGTTAGTTATCGATTTATTAATGGTAGTGAACAATTTTATTGCAAAATATTGAAGGAACAGTGGAATCAATGGATATTGAAACATTTTATTAATTACTGTAACACAATTCGGGCAGACAGATATCGATTAAATTATTTTGCTCTGCAAAAAAAAATATTATATAAAATATGACCGAAATATGTGGGAATTAAAAGTGAAATTACTTGGTTTACATTTTTCTTTTGCAAACAGATTAACCACATTATGCTGTTGTAAAACTCTATTAATAAAAACCCTATTAATTTTGAGATTCTCTCTCTGAATTAGAATTAATCACACCGAGTAAAATATTTAGAAATGGAGAATGAGCTTCGTCCGTCTGTCTATATATTCTATTATAGAGAATCGTTTAGCATTCTCAAAAGAAGTTTCGTATTTAAAATCTGTAAAATTAATTTAGGATCAATCTAGCTGGGAAATATGAGTGATCACTTCTGATTAATGATTTATAAGTGATTATATATATATTATATATAAAAAACAATTTTTAGTGAGAAATATTACTGATCACAGATTATCGCCCTCTTCGCTCTATTAATGATTTTTAAGTGATTTTATATATTTCATATAAAAATCGATTTTGCTGGGAAGTATGAGTGACCACAGATTTTCGTGACCTCTTATTAATGATTTATTATCGATTTTATTTATTTCATATAAAAATCGAATTTGCTGGGAAGTATGAGTGATCACAAATTTTCGTGACCTCTTATTAATGATTTATTACCGATTTTATTTATTTCATATAAAAATCGATTTTGCTGGGAAGTATGAGTGATCACAGATTTTCGTGACCTCTTATTAATGATTTATTAGTGATTTTATTTATTTCATATAAAAATCGATTATGATTAGTATTTATGAATAATAAGCGATTTTACATATTTCTTATATAAATCTAGGACCTCTAATTTTGGTAGGAAATATGAGTGATCAGAGATTATCGACCTTTTTTCTCTATCTTTTTGGAAATATGACTGAATAACATTAATCATACGTCTTGTACGAATATTAAACCATTAATTTCAATATGTTTTTGGACAAAATATTTTTTATAAAAAAATTTGGACTTCTTTACCATGGCAAAAATTATAAGCTAAATGAAATCTAAACAAGTTAGAGTACCGAATTTTAAATACCCTCCACCTAAACATAATAAGAAATGCAAAAACTACACTGGTTATAGGACTAGAATAACCTTATTCTATTCAGTCTTAGTACAAATTTTATTAGTATTTTATATATAGTATTGTTTGAAAAACAATTTAACGACCAATATAATTTATTTTAAATGTTTTGAAATTTTATCCAATTTTGACCACTTATTATTAATATAATTTACAGAGCTTGTCTGATATTCATAATAATCTTGAGTGTGATTTAAAAAATAAAAGTAACATTTTTCCAAATTCACAACAAGTTTAGAAACAGAGTATAAAAAATTGTCATATTATAAGGTGAGGATTCTTTTAGTAGAATTTGATTTCGAAAACATTATTTGCAAGATATTTATGAGTTTCATAGTCGAAGTGGACCAATTATAAACTTATAGCTTCTAAATCCAGTATCCACTAATGTGTTTTCTATGTATTTTAGGCTTATTTTGGTTGAATTTCATCTTAATAAAGTTATTTACAAGAGTTTTATGGTTGGTTGTTATACAGGGAAGTGGACTAAATTCGGGAGCTATTGCAAATTATTGACTGACACCTACACACTCCAGTAGCATAATTGCCGTATAACCAATATTAGTATGATTTCTGGATTAAAATTTCTGATCTGTATAAAAGTTCGAACTCGATATTTATTAGATATTTTTGTGGGTTAAATTTTTTTTCGGAAATGGTCTTTATATGGCAGCTAAATCATGGATCGATCTTCTTAAATTTCGAAACAGAAACTTTTGTGCAGATGAGGCTATTTCACGTCGAATTTCTGCATAATGACGGTATATTTAAAATACATATTAGTGAAATTCGAAAGTGGCCTAATATGGGGATACAGTCAAATATGAACCGATATTATCAAAATCTAACAGTTTGATTTTGGCATATTTGTAAATGATCTGTGTAAAATTTTGGATCGGTGCCATTTTTTATAAGGGATTTATAAGTATTAAAGTGATTTTCAGAACAGAGCTTTATATGGAAAATATGGTCAAATACGGACCGAAATTCACATAATTCTATGGTATGATTTTTCTGTATATATAAATGATCTACGTAAACTTTTGCGTCAGTACCGATATTTATAAGATATATAAAAACATTAATAACTTCATCGGATGTGGTCCTTATTTAGCAGCTATGACCAATTATGAACCGACCACCATAAAATTTAGCACAAAAATGTATATACCAATATGGATTATTTATTTTAACCTGGTAACAATATTTATACCAGATTTATACGTATTTTGAATTTTGAAAGTAAACATGGACCGAACTAAACAAAATTCCATTTTTTCTTTTTATACGATTCTTAATATTTTCATCAAAGTTTCTCCTCTTATCATAGATATAACATGTACAAAATTGCATGATATTATCTGCAATATATTAAAAAAATGCAAAAAATTAGCGCAAAAATATCAAATTTTAATGAAGATTATCTAATATTTTGGTCCATAACTCTGGTTCTACTTTACCGATTTTTCTGATTTTCAATACCAAACTGCATAAGAAAATACAAAACAGTTTTGTGGAAATTCTGTGAAGTTAGGACGAACAGACGGACAGATAGAATTTCACAAGGATCAAGAATATATATATATATCTACTTTGTTGGGTCTCAGCTGAATAGTAACAAAGTTTCACACGGAATGACAAACTTAATACTTGATATTTAGATTTCCTTCGATATTTTCTTTCTAGTGTTTAAAACTTAATAATTTTAACTCTCGTGCCCCACTGTGCCATTACTACACAATGTAATAAAATATGCAAGCAATTGTTTACTTAAACATTCACAAGTATTTTTCAGCTGTTTTTATTTCCATTACACTGTTTCATTTTAATGCTTCAGTATCAGCAAAAACCATCATCGTCATCCTCATCAGCATCCAGCCAACCATTCAGTCAATAGCAGACGGCAAAAGTAAATGGCATTAATACGGCTGAAAAATAAATAAATAAAGAATATTGGCAAAAAAGAAAAAAGGCCAAGAAAAAATGTAGAAATATAATATGTAGTTTCTTTGCCATGCTTATATTTAGTTGGGAGTAAACAGTCATAACTATTTGGGCTGAAAGAAAAGCTGAATAATATGCTTGTAATAAAAAAGATTAAATTTTCATTATTTTCGTTTTGCACACGGTGCTATACTGACGATTGTTTCCCATCATTTAATTGATGTTAAGCCAGTGAATCTGCCAAACCAACCACACACCAAGTCATCAAGTCCGCCCGCCAGTCATGTCTTTGTGAAATTATTAAAATTGTTATTAATTTTTGTTTTTTTGTTTGCTTCTTTTAATTTTACATTTAATAATAAAAAAAAAACATGTTTTTCTGTTTATTGGTTTATTAAGAAGAGCAAAAAAAATGATTTTGGTACTAAATATTTGGTATAATTACTTTTTGTCGTTGGTATTTCGTTAGGCTTATATTTAAAAATTTAAATATTGCATACTTTTGGGGATTATTGCTTAATTGCCTGAAGTGTGATGTTTATGATAATTTGTTAATAATTCATAAAAGCTTTTGCTAATCGATAACTAATAGAAATATAACATAGGGATTTCTAGAATACATAATGAATCACTGAAAATTTATTATAAATATTAAATAAAATTTGTTAATTTTTGTTGTTTTTATATAGAATTTTACTTTTAAACACCTGGTGTTGTTACAGTCTTTAACATTCTTTGTTTATTTTCAAGCTATTAAATAATAATTTTGGTTTATCAATTATGTGAATATGTACAATATTTTCCATACCATACCATTCCATATTTTATCATATTAATCGTAATTTTAGGGATGTTTATGATTTGGGCTCTAATGGCGCAAAAGCCATAAAGTTAATTGAAATGTAAGAAGTACTTGTGTCTTAAACATCACCAAATGGCTGGTAATAATGCTATTAAGATTCGATTTGGTGATTAGCTAGGAAGGAAATTAAATCACTTAATTGCAAACACAAAATCTTAAAGTAACATTATAGAAATATCATCACTTTAACAATTTTCCATAACATTTCTATAAACTATAAAAGAAATTCATGGAAATTTCTTAAAAACCACTGCTATTCTCTAAAATTTTCTCTCAACAAAATTCTAGCAAATACTTCCTAAATAATTCTTGTATTACCTTGTTAGTTTTGAAAACAAAACGAAAATAAGAAAAATCTCTTTGTATATAAACTTAATCAGTGGTCATTTCTTTGCTTCTTTATTTTATTCCTGCAACTTTATCCTTTAGCCTCAACAAACGGGGTGTAATGGTAGAAAAAATGAACAGCAAATAAATAAAATTAAATTGCTGTACATTTCCGGTGATTTCTCTCATTCATACTTTCCTACAATGGCAATGTCATTTCCGTTGCAATTGCCTTAGCCAATACCGCTGCCGCCTTCCACCAACATCACCACCACTTCCTATAATCGACGACATGCCACGAATTTTGACACCAGTTGTGAATCTGCCATAACGAAATCAATGACAAATATTTACTGAAGTGATTTATATGAAATATGAGCGTCTATGAGCTGATGTTACCAAAACAAAGATAAAGCTAGCAGCAACCAATTCTCTAACTCGAACAGCAAACATGTGGGTTAATACTTATGTCAAGAGTAAAATTATGTTTAGTAATATAATTAAGGAAAATATTTTTTTAATATTTTCTAAAATATTTTCAAACGACTTTAATATAATTACTGACAATATCGAATTTTGCAATATGAGTAAGTCTAGCTCAATACCAAATTTTAAAATTCTTTTTTTTTTGTGTTCCCTTCCCAAAACATAAGTAGTCGACCTCGTAGCAGTCAACACAACAAGTGTAGTTCGTGTTTAGTGCCAACTACAAAAAAAAAAACCTAATGAAATTCCTCTACTCAGCAAATATATAAACTTTTGGACAAAAACACTAAATAGATAAGAAACTGCAGCAGTGTGTTACAATAAGAGGAGATAAAAAGATAAAAATGTTCATTTGGAAAATGAGGAATGAACTAATGCTGTTATCGGCTTTGTAAGTCCCCTACACAGTGCAATACATTGGCTCACAGATTATTTTATACAGTGAATTTTGTTGTTTCAAAGCTCCGTAAAAAGAAAAATAGTTAGAAAAAATGCTTAGTCTAACAAACAAAAATAATTTATTGGAAAAATGCAGATTTTAATATATTACATTAAAATAAAACCAAAAAATTATCGTT
The DNA here is from genome assembly GCA_950370525.1 of Bellardia bayeri. NCBI lineage: Eukaryota > Metazoa > Arthropoda > Insecta > Diptera > Calliphoridae > Bellardia > Bellardia bayeri. The sequence goes on along the minus strand of OX493267.1, from coordinate 65,399,725 downwards.
TTTACACGTCAAAACTCATTTTGTGCAGACACATAAGGGTTTCGTGAAATTAAAACTGGCAATTAGATAATTTAATATTTGGTGTGATAGCCTTTATTATCTACAACAGATTGAATTTGGCATAGATACGAGCAGTTTTTGGGTAATACTTGGCGAAATATTCGACCACTCTATTGATAACGCTCTTATAAATCGTTTTTTTTTTAGAAATTTTGCGCTTTCTTATGCTTGGTTTTCACTATGTCATTTTTGTTGTCAAATTGTCCAAATTGTTGACAATTGTATGAAAACGGGTTGTCTATGGCGTCTAATGAGATTGCAATCATGATTGCAAACATAGATGACGCCATATGACAACTCGTTTTCATACAATTGCCAACAATTTGGACAATTTGACAACAAAAATTACAACAAAAATGACATAGTGAAAACCAAGCATTATGCTGATTTCTAAAATTGACCATAAGTTTTCGGTAACATTAAGGTCTGGCGACTGTAGTGGCGCTATCATCAAATATGGGCAGTTATATATTAGCCACGTTTGCACAATATACGATTTATGCTTTGAATTGTTATCCTGTTAAAATCTGATCTAATACCCAGGTTCTATGCGCTTACCAACAACTTTTCCAAGGTTGTTTCAACAAAATTTAAATTCCCAGTACCAGCAGCTGACATACAGGCCCAAACCATAACACTGCCACCACCATGCTCCAATGTTGCCTTTAGGTTTGCTTTTTTGCATTCTGTATTTCATTTCCACCAAACATCGACATGCCATCTGAACTGAATATGTTACACTAAGATTCATCGGCTAAGATGATCGATTTCCAAAATGCAGATTCCTTGCAAACATGTTCTTTGGTGAAATTTAGTTTGCACACTCTGTTTTTGGCTATATACACACAAACAGTTTCAACGAAACATTTTTGGGCCAGGTCTGCTTTAACTCCGGCGCCAAATTGTGAAGCTGATAGTCTTGCAATTGCTATTTTTTTTTTTTTTTTGTAAATGTGTCACTCATTAAGCTCATTGAAATTTTTTTTTGGCGCCTTTCTGTCTTTGTGATGGACCCGATTTGCATGGATGACCGCTGTGAGTGTTCATTTTCGAAATGGTCTAAAACTAATTGATAGAAGTTAAAAGAAGGAAAACGAAAAACCAACAACGTTGCATTGAGTAGTAAGTGGATGTAAGCAATAAGATTTTTTTAGTTTGAATATATAAACATGTAAAGTTTTACAGTACATGTTTTTTGTTTGTTTGACTATAACATTTTTTTCTTTTAAATGCCACTAATTTCTCTTTTAAGTTTCTGATAGTTTTCTTTTTATGGAGCTTTGAAAACTAAAAATGCACTACATAAAATAAGCTGAGAGCCACTGTAGAATCGAATTATTTTGTATATAAATCAGCCAAATTCTAACTTATAAACATGAATGGAAATGTGCTAAATTTAATTCTCAGATACTTAAATAACTCTGTCTTTCCAATACACCAATACCTCACTTTGCGTCGGGGATACGTTCCAAAAAAAAAAACAACCCAAAATGAATTAATATTTTCTATATCAAACCATGTAAAGATCGAAGATAGGTTCTAGGGTTTCGAAAATACCAAGGCGTCGGCTTTCTTTCACAAAAAAACTGGTACACTGAACAGCTTTTTTTCAACGTAAAAGAAATTTCCTTGTAGCAATACTACCACTAGCATTATCGTTGGATATTGCTTTAGTTGTTATGTCATCAAATAAGCTTTTAAGTTTTTCTGAAATACCATTTTACTTAATGGTATTCTCTTCGATTAGAAAGCAAGGACTTAATTTTGATCATCAAAGCACTCCTTGTACGGGTCATCGTTTTAGCATTTAATGATGTTGCAGATTTTGCAAAAATTAAAAGACTCGAAGCCAAAACCACGCAACCTAGAATATCTAATGACGCACAGTGAAAATTAGTACTAACTAAGCAGCAACGCAACTTCGAAAAAAAACGCAAAATGAAACGATGCAAAGCGAGGTATTGGTGTATAATAAATATTTTAATAAGTTTCATACACATAAATTCTTTGTTTTTGAAAAACAATGTTTTGTTTGAAAATACCTTTACTAGAAGTGAAACCAATCCCTCTTCCCAAACCACTAATTCTATAAAAGTTTCTTTCCGAAACGCTTGAGAAAAATAATTTTTTACTTTAATTTTGTCAATTTATCAAATTCAACAATACAATATATAAAATACAATATACAAAACAATTTGCAGCGAATAATTTGTACTTCTATAGGGTATTTGCATTTAAGGAACAACAAAAAAAAATGCAGATAATTTTTTACTCTTGCTCACTCCACATCAAAAACGTGCAAAATAAACTATTGTTTATAGTGTTTGTGTGTGAAAATTTATCTGTGTATATTTACTATTTGCCAACAGTGGAAATTGAAAAATCAAAATTGATGCTGTCGTTATTATTGTTGGTGTATTGTTTAAGTACATCTTAAGATGATAGAAATGTAATTGTTAGAATGTAATGGAGAATAAGAAAAAAAACACACAAAAGGTGGATCTGAAGAAATGTTATCGCTGCTAGGCGCTAACATACTTTAGTATAATACTTTAGTATAATATATTGAAGCTTTTCGGGAGCTAAACAAGTGTTACTTGCTCTAGAATCTGCAACAATAATTCACCTATCAAAAGAAGGGAAACCAGTACATTTTTTAAAAACTACATCTAATTTTCATCTTAGCGAAATGTTCTAAAAGTTCTTAATTAATTGTACGGTCATATTTTAAGCACAAATTTGTTTGACAATGTTTAATATTACAAGAGTTTTGTAACAGCAAACAGCACCAACTAAGTGATTTCTCCTTAGTAAAATATGTCTTCCAAATAAACACAAGAATTAAAAAAAAAATTATTTAGTGGTTACGTCTTTTTAATCAAATTCCTCAACTCGTAAATACTTCCCTGTACTGCCGGGTTACAGAATATAGACAGACACATATTATTTGTCTGTTTAACTCCCAGCAATTGTTAAGTATTTGTTTCCCAATGTGATTCTTTTTATTTTGTTTGAGTGTAATTTTTCACATCAACTATTTACATTGCTATTTATTTAATATTTTTTATACCCTTCACCACCAGAAGTGGTGAATGAGGATATATGTATAAGTTTGTCATTCTGTGTGTAACACTGATAAATACTCATCTTGGACCCAACAAAGTATATATATTCTTGGTCCTTACGAAATTCTAAGTCTATTGACCCATGTTCATCTGTCTGTCTGTCTGTTTGTCTGTGTAAAATACTCTCACATCCAAAGGACACAACCGAAATCAACAAAGTTTACAAAAAACCATTTAACCACTATTAAGCAGTTTGGTATTGAAAAATCGAGGAAATCGGTATAGTGGAATAAGAGTTATAGATCAAAATGACAACCTCCATAAAAAAAAGAACAAAGTGTGAGGAAAATAGTAAGTCCATGGACGAGTTCTGAAAGGACTTTCTAAGCAAATGCATCGCTAATATCAGTAGTGCATGGGAGGGTTTAAGCCTTAAACTGATTCCTGCTCAAGATATTCCGATGAGACCGCGTGCACGTATTTGGTTACCAAAGATGGCACCCGATGCACATAAGATGTTAGACTGTCTGAAGCTGCAGAACCCCAACATCCACATGGATGACTGATCCATCATCCGCATTGAGCAAGGTGAAGGCCACACATGCCTTATCCTCGCCATCAGCGAATCTGGCTCAGTTGAGCTTGAGAAGGCGGGTTTCAAGCTGTTCTTCGGAGTGAGGGACGCTAAGGTTAGGGTGTTTCGGTTCAAAGGAACGTAGCGGTGAGGCGGATGAGGTTGAAGTTGCAAACTCTCTGCTCACAGATATGAAGCTATCGTAATGTAATTCTGGTAACACGCCTACATTCATTTTTCCAAGTTCGGACAATTATAATGGATGGGAGGAAGTATTAGATATTACACTCATTAATGATAGGTCTAAGGTATCAGTAGATAGGTGGAGAGTATCCACTGAAAGATCATTCTCTGACCATAACTGGATTCTCTTCAAAATTAGACTTCAGAACTCGACAGAGAAAATACAATTTAGGAACCCAAGAAGGACTGATTGATTCAAATTTAATGGGATCCTCAAACATAAACTTAAGAATATGCCAGTTGTAGAAGATTCAATCACTGGTCTTGAAAGATTGGAGGAAAACTTTAGTAAAACTGTAGTCAAAGCTTTTGAAGTTTCCTGTCCAGTCACTAAGGCTAAGAAGAACTTGCCTCCACGGTGGGATTCGGAGTTATCTAAACTACGTAGGGAAACTCGTAGGGCCTTTAACATTAGCTATAATAGTAAATCATGGTAACCTTATCGTGATCTATTGAAAGCTTACAAGAAAGCTATAGTAGTCGCCAAAAAGAAACTCATGAAGACGCTTCTGCGAATCTATAGATAACACAAAAGACTCTGCAAGACTTAGCAGAATTCTACCCAAGGGGTAATCCAATCCTACCTATATCAAGAGGAAGGATGACTCCTGGTCCGAATCCTAAGCAGAGTCACTTGACATCCTCTTGAATACGCATTTTCCAGGCTGTAGGGATGTTGCTATGGATATGGATATTGAGAATGTAGGTAGGACTCTATCCAATATCGATAATAACATCATCTCCTATGACAGGATTCAAGTCACCTGGGCAGGATGGTATTTTGCCAAAGATGAAAAATATAGAGCTATATATATCACAAAAAATAGCATTATCATCTCATTGTGCAAATTTGAATCACTATCTCGACATTGAAAACATATGAGTTTTAAAACAGAAAACAATTATAAACGTCGTTATATGTTAGAAATTATAAATGTACCAACAAATCTTAGAATTCATTTTAAAGCAGATACAGATAATATAGCTCAAATCTATAGTTACTTAATTTATAAAAACCGAAAAGGAAACTAAATTATTTGTTCATATTTTTGTTTTCCCTGAAGATGCTACACATTGCTGTAGCGAAATATCAGAATAAATAAGAAATAAATAAAAAGAAATTTTAACCTAAAGCTCAAAAAAAAAGTAATTTTTAATAAAGTTATAAAGGTCGAACAATTAGTAAAATAAACTGATAAAAAAACATTAACCATACTTAAAAACCGGTTGTAAATTGACAACAAATAAAAACATTTATTGTATATATAATTATAGTAATGCAACACAGTGTATAAAAGGTTTAAATTTTGAAACAAACTTTAATGAAAAAGTCGATTTTGGACCCAATGTGGAAGGCATCACATATTGATATTTCTTATTTTTTTAGAAACTCAGAATTTAACGAGATATAGAGATTTAAGTTTTAGCAGAAATTTCGATGAAAAAATCTGTATTTTTTTTCTCAAAGTACAAACGCAGTATTTACCGTTTAAAAAGTAAAAATGTTTTAAGTTATAAGACATATTTCTATGAAAAAACCGATTTAGAATTCATAGTGAAAGCGATCTCAGTATGAGTTTATTTGCTCAAAATAAACATAATTAAAATATACGTTACATTACTGCTTAATGTTATCAAAGACTAGACTAAAATTTGCATACTTAACTTGGCTTTAAAGAGTTTTTAGTCCTACTCAAAGTTTGTTATATTTAAATATCATTTATTTTCCCTTTACAACTTTCATTTATAAATACATATAATATAATATCATTTCAGTTTAAATCAAATGTCCTTTCAATTCTTTAAACTTGCAATTTATAAAACTTTTGCTAAAACGAACAAAGAAAACAAGACAGTTTTCAGCAATAAAAAAAAAACATTTGCAATGCATAAAAATATCCCGGAAATGTACATGCGCATTCAGGAATATAAGGCGTTTTTGGAAAAAAAAGACACACACACAAAACGAAGGAAAATACACATAAAAGTAGATAGAAGGTCTGAAATACATTTAAACATACATACCAAACAAACGTTAATATTTACAAACAAATGCATGTATGTAATAAGTGCATATTTGAAACTTAAAAAAAAGCTAACAATTATATGGTGAAAAGAAAAGAAGGGTGTTCCCAAATAAGATGTACAAATGAAAAACAAATATTGTTTAAGATTTAATACTTTTTGCAGTACTTTTTTTAATAATTTAAATTGCCTAAGTTTTAGCTTTTTTAATACATGTTAAATTAATATTGTTTTGAAAAAATGTAAATATTTTGGTGTTCCCTACTAAGTGATAACATGCATGACAAAACATAATAAAAATAAAAGCCACTGACCTAACGGCAACAGATTTTTTTACTACCAGGCGATATTTTTATAACCCAATGCTAAAAATACACTTACACTTACTCACTCACTACCACACATACTTACACAAACAAATATCCCTCCATTTCTAAATACTTTTTAAGGAAGTTTAGAACAAATAAATATACAAACCGTATTTACAATGCATTAAACCAGATCATAAAATTCCTGTTATACGGTGGAGAAAAAGGCGAATTCTTCAGAAATTTCTAGTACCAAAAATCAATTACGAATGCAAGGTTTGAGATTTGACATGTCTCTTTGGCAATGACCCCTAAAAAACTACAGCGCCAGTATAAGTACCTCAAAAATACTACATGTGGATGCTGGTTTTCAAACCTGACAGGCAGTTAGAAATCCCTTCTTATAGCTTTTCTTAAATATTAATAAATGAGTATTAATTTGTAGTTCAAAAGTATTCAAACGCTTCTTTGCTACATAAATATTAAAACCTTTATGCAGCCGGATTTTATGTTAACAAAGATTTAACTTCAGCAGCATTTGCGGTGTTTCTCTCACCCAACAAGCAAAAATCATACCGTTAGTGAGTTTTATTTTATTAAAAGCTTTTAAGCCTAAAGATATGCAAGAAATTCATTTAAATGTATAGTCGAGAGTGTAAAATAAAAACAAATACACACACATAAAAACATTAACAACAGCAGCAGTACTAGAGAGAGGTAGAGAGGAGGAAAACAGCATTTTAAGTAAACAAGCATATAAAGCGGCTTTTGTTGGTTGTGGCGATTTGTACTCTGTAGTTTAGAGCAATGCACTAATGTTGTTTTTGTGGTTGAAAGAAAATAAAATAATAAAAATTGGAAAGGAGAAAAAGAATTAAATAAATCTAGGAAATAAACCACAATACAAATATTTAAGCAAATAATAATAACTATGCAAAAACATGCAATCGCAAGCGATATCGTTGAGAGGATAAAACAATGCGGGTTTAGAATAAATAAACACAGCAAATACCAAAAAAAAAAAACCAAACAAAATACTAATTGCAGATTTCAAGTATTAAAATAATATTTAATATTGTAAAGCATACCTAAGGACAATTTATTTTTATATTTATGATAGCATACTTTAAGAGGGGAGATAATAATAGCCAATTTAATAATGAAGTTTTTCGATATAGGTATGCAACATAAATTTATTAATATTTTATGCTACTTTATGAAAAAGTAAACCTAAGCCTTTTAGTAAAGTAATTATAATAGTTTAAGAGTTTTCTACAAACAAATAAAAGTTCTATTTAATCGTAAGTTTTATTTAGAATAACTACAACAACAAATACTTGGCTTTTTACTTGTGCCTGCTACTACTGAAGGTTGTGTTGTACAGTGAAAAGAAATGTGCAAAAAAAAACTAGAAACAAATGTAAATAGTAAAAAAAATGTTAATTACAACTCATACCATAATGACCTTGTCTTGCAACAAACAGCATGCAACATATGGCTGTACTAGTTATACACTTCATTTAAAAATATATTACAGACAGACAGTTGTTGTATTTAACTTTATAAAAGCTAAAAATAAAACTTTATCTATATTAATGTTTATAAATTAGGAGGGCTTCATTTAAATGAGACTTGGAAAAAGTTGTAAATATAAAAAACTGAAATTATTGCTGAAAATACTATCACTTGAAAGTAATGAGTTAAAAAACCAGCAGTTCGTAATTGTAAGGTTTTGCTAACTGGGTTCCGTTTTCTTTTAGTACCTTTGTATATTTGGAAAGGTTCTTAGCGTTCAGCTGAGTATCAGCCTTTTTGTTTGTACCACCCTATTATAATTTTTCTGTTTATTGTAGACACATTTTACTGATTAAAATCTGTCTCGACTGCAAAATCAAGAAATGAAATACACGATTTTTAAAACGTACAAAAAGAAACTTTGTTTAAAAGAATTTAAATACACATGGTAATTAAACAATATTAATGAACAATTTGGTGTATATTGGTACAACAAAAAGAATGCTGGGTACAAGAATCAACGAACATAAAACAGATATAAGAAATGGAAAAATATCGACGGCACTTTCCCAGCACGTAAAAGAGTGTAATCATGTGGCAGATTTTGATAATGTTAAAATATTAGATATAAAAAGGAAGGAAAACAAAAGGTATACACTGGAGAGTTTACGCATACAACAAAAAATAAAAACAACAATGAACACGAAAGAAGAAAAAGACAACACGAAACTCCTCTGCAATTAATAATTAAATCAGTTCTGTGATATTAGCTTTAAGTTAAACTTGACTTAAGTTTTGTGGTCGTTTATTGTATATTATATTTTTATTAATTATTTGATTATTTATACCCAAATTCTGTTCGTGATGTCCCGTTTTTTAGTATTTTAGTAACTAGTTAATAATAAAAATTAATATCCAATGATAAAAAACATCAAAGCTGTAAGTAAAACTATATAATAAGTTAATAAGTTAAAGCTGTGTAATAAAACAATAAATTTTGTCACTAGATTATTTAGAACGAGACCCCTGAAAAAGTTAGAATAAAACTAACGAAACGTTGGGTAAATAAAATAAAAAATAAAAATCGAACAAGTTTTTTATTTACGTTTGGAAACAAACATTTGACCAAATTAGCCTGAAGGAAACTCCTTAAAAATTAAATTAAATGAATAATGTCTTTTAAAAAGAACCTTCGTAAGGGTATATAAAAAGTTAATTCTTAATTTAAAAGGCAACAGCAAACTAAGACAACTGACTATGTTGAGAATAAATGATTGCCTTTAATATAGTGATAGTTAAATAATGCTAGAAAATAATGACAGAAAATAGTCAAGTCAAATACAACACAGAATAGAAACTCATTTGATATCAGTGATGTCATACTACAGCAGTTTTTTTTTAATTTTTTTCCAGTAATTTGTTTTTTAACAATTGTTTCTGTTAAACAATTCAATCAGTTCAAGTGCTGAGCTACACAAAATTAAAATAAAAAGAAAATCCTGCACAAATTCTTTGAAAATCTAAAATTGTCAGGTTCGATAATTGCTGAAGACCTAAAACTTTCAAAAAATACTATAAATGATGTTTTATTATATATTTACAAGCACTACGTTCAATAAAGCAAACTCTGGGTCTCCTCAACAATGGCACTGCAAAAAATACAACAGCAGTGGAAGTAGCGTAAGAATATCATCAGTAATATCAGTAAAAGCAGATTTTAATTTTAAATTGACTAAAAGTTTCAAAACCATTAATAAATAACAAACATAATGTCTAAATTAGCATAATGAATTATTATATTATTGAAATGAATTATTATTATTATTTAATTAATTTGTTTTTGTGACCAATGTTTATAATTATTATAATTTTTAAGAAGTTTCCTTCAGGCTAATTTGGTCAAATGTTTGTTTCCAAACGTAAATAAAAAACTTGTTCGATTTTTATTTTATTTACCCAACGTTTCGTTAGTTTTATTCTAACTTCTTCAGGGGTCTCGTTCTAAATAATAGCTTTGATGTTTTTTATCATTGGATATTAATTTTTATTATTAATTAATTACTAAAATATTAAAAAACGGGGCATCACGAACAGAACTTTGGTATAAATAATCAAATAATTAATAAAAATATAATATACAATAAACGACCACAAAACTTAAGTCAAGTTTAACTCTGTTCTGTGATATTAGCTTTAAGTTAAACTTGACTTAAGTTTTGTGGTCGTTGGCCGTCGTCAATGGCGACAGTTATCGTGGCATGATAACCGACTATTTGATGCCTGAAATTGAAGCTCGTGATCTCGACGACATTTGGTTTCAGCAAGACGACGCGACTTCCCACACATCGCATCAATCAATGGATTTATTAAGAGAACACTTCGGTGAGCACATAATTTCACATTTTGGGCCGGTCGATTGGCCACCAAGATCGTGTGATATCACACCGTTAGACTTTTTCCTGTGGGAATATGTAAAGTCTAAAGTTTAAGCGGACAAACCCGCTTCGATTCAGGCCTTAGAGGAAAATATCACGCGTGTCATTCGCCAATTACCAGTCGAAATGCTCGAACGAGTCATCGAAAACTGGACTCAACGGATAGACGATCTGCGACATAGCAGCGGTCAACATTTGATAGACATATTCTTAAAAAAATAAATGCCAAAGAATGATAATAAACATTAACCATTGAATTTGAATTTTCTGTGTTTTTTTTCTTGAAAAAAGTAGGGAACCTTGAAATGGATCACGCTTTAAGCGTAGTACTCTGTTCAAATTTATGAAAAATGTTGAGCAACATTAATTATTTCATACGGAAAATTTGACGTGTAGCCAATGTTGCCTATCACGCGAATTTACATAATTTGACGTTTTTTTTTATTGAAAGTACGTCACATTGTTTTACTTCTGTAAACAAAACACATATGTATGTTTTGCTTTTTTGTGAATTTAAATCGAAACTAAATAAAAGTTAAAATATTTAAAAATCTGTGTTGAATCGAAATCGTTAAATAAGAATGAATGAACAAATATTGCTGGCCGCTTGTGCAGCAGCACAACAAGTAATAGATATTGTTGTTGCGACAGAAGAGCATTCCACTTGAAATTTTGAACAGAGTACTAGGCTTTACTATAAATATATACTAGACTTTGTTTTAACCATTTTTTCTTTAGTTTTGAATATGAATTATATCACCTTGATGTATTTTACCAATAAACAAAAATTCATGCAAAAAAGGGTTAAATCAATTAGAGCTTTTTATATAGGAATTTTCAAATCCCAAAAACTGTAGACACATCAAATAGTGCGTTCGAGTTTGGCAATGCAAAACTAATTTTAACTCTTTTTCACCTTCATTTCTTCGACAAACGTTTTAAATTTTAAATTTTTGTTGATGACTTTGTAAACACAGACGTCAGTGTGAAGACCATACGGTAATCTGCGTCCAAAACGGTATTCTGAATACCAGACGGTAGTCTGAATACCAGACCGTAATCGTTAAGATTGATTCTGTATATAATCTATTTTTCATTGAGCACCCAATTGACAACAAAATTTCTTGAAATTATGCTATCAGAATATTTAGTTTGCAATAAATTCATTGTTTCGGCGGTTGTGTGACATGTGGCAATGATATTTATATTATTAATAATAATCCAAAAATGTTTACCGTAAATATATTTTCAGCTTAATTATTGAACAAAAAATTGCCTAGTCACGTTTTTAGAGCAACTAACACGCCATGTAACGCAACTGAAACGTTCTGCATTTAAGGCTTCTCAACAATTACCTTTGGATTTTCAAAAGCCCAAATGCGGCAATTCTATGGACCAAATGTTGCGGTCTCAGAAGGCCGTTGACGGAAATATCATGAATTTCACGAAACGCGACATGTAAAATGTCAAATGTCAAAACGTTCAAGTTATACGAATGCGCGCCTATTGAAAAACATAGTTTTAGCTCAAAAAAAAAAAAAAAGCTTTTACTTGAGTCATATATGCTAATTGTCTAAAAATATTACTTTGCAATGGTATTCTTCTTAAAATGTAATCAAAATGTAAACTCTAAAAATTAACAAAACACAAAAGTCACGGTGTAAAAAGTTGTCATCCCATCTCCGGTGTTTCGTAGTTGCAAACAAACAGATTCTACTATAAAGGAGAAATGACAACAATAACATACATTGCTGATATTATCAACCAACGGTTGACGCAGCAATAAAAACAACAACAAATTTTTAGTAATACAAATTTTTAATATTAATAATAATAAATTTCGTTCTAACATGTAAGACAATTATGGTTAACTCCCGACATCTATTTCTCAATAATGGTGAGTTAAATAGATGATGTTTGCAAGTAGATCTTGTACAATAAACATTGCTGGTGACGGCCTTGGCAGGGCAGAAAATGCACTCCAATGTGCCAATTGTCTAAAATTATTACTCTACAATAATATTCCTTGAATTACTAAATTAATGAACTCAAGCCAAATAAAAATTTCTTTAATAAATTAATAATTTATATTAAAATCTAAGTCTTATAGCCGAATTCACAGCCTTTAGTTAGCTAATGACAAAGGCTTAACTAATGGTTCTTTATTCGCAATGCTTAGTGTGCCATAGGAATAACAAGTAATAGTTAAACAATAGTTAGTATTTTAGTTTACCAATGGTTTACTAATGACTGAGAATTCGGCCATTAGTCCGCTTTCACACTCTTCAGTTCTGACTCCTCAAGGCAAGTATTTTGGGGTGAGAAGAGAAAAGTAAATAAAATGGGTACAAACTTGACGGTACTAATCAATTTTCTTATTTCTTTTTGTTTTTTTCTTTCATGCATTAAAAAGTACGAAAATTGAGATGTGTGAATGAAATGGCAAGTTTAAAAGAGAATTGAACAAAAACTGGTCAGCTAAAACTGAAGTGTGTGAAACAGGACTTACTATAATTTTAAAATTTTCTTCTAAACATTTTTCAGTCATCTTTGCTTTGTGTAATTTAAAGAGTATGATTGTTATTGGTTTATTTAGTTAATAAACATCCATCATACGCCCAGTATATTGTAAACCGAGTTGCAATAATTTTGAAACATATAAATACATAATATGTACTTACTGTGTAAACTAAGGCGTATGATTGATATTTATTTAATAAATATCCGTCTTTCATTAATTATTCTGTTTTTGAAATTATTGCTTAACAATTCTTAATAATGTTTGTTTAAATAATATTATTGCAAAGTAAGAATTTATAAATTTCTAACAAATGGAAAATTCTTTTAAATTCTAATAAAATGTTCTTTCACTTTTAAGGCACCACATCCATCTACAGCCATGGATGTAGATGATAAAGAAGTAGAAACTAAAACCAGCACTTCTGTGTGTGATGATGGAAACAATACGATTGCTTACATGCAAATAGATACCAATATACACAAACACTTGTACATTTAAACATAATTATATGAATCTGCTCTTATATGTATATGTTTGTAGATGTATAAGAATTGCTATGGATACATACATATATATGGATACACGTCTTAAGATGCAGTTGTTGTTTGTATGTTTTTGAAAGCATTTATTTTGTGTTTTTAAGCATGTTTTAGTACGATTTATATGGGTTTGTGTATGTTGATGTGCATGTGTGATGTTAGAAAACATAAGTAAGTACAGTGGGGTGGTCCTTAATAAAACGTACAACTTTTCAAATATCTTTAATACAATACCACAAGGAGCAATATTTTAAGCAAATGTGACAAAAATCTTAAAGAAAACGAAAAAAAAAACAAACTGCTTTGGAAATAACGCGCACGTTAACTGGCATTTTAAAAACGACACCAGTCTAATGTATAGTAAATGCAAGTACATTTATAAGCACATGTAAGTATATGTGTTTATTGTTGCTATGGCTTTTATTGCATGAGTGCTTCTTTTTAAATGCAACAGCAAACTATACTGTCTACTAGCTTCCGTTTCCGTCTTTATCGAGTACGATTTAGCAACGCATGTTTGTATGTGTTCTCTTTTAAGTTTTTGTTTTTTGCTTTTAAAATTTGCATGTCGTTGTTATGTATGTATGTATGTATGTTAAGAAAATGCATATGCACATTAAGAGAAAAAATAATTTTCGATGTTTGGCCAAGAATCCTATATAGAATATTGCTATTAGTTAGTGGATGTTAACCAATAACATTTAATTGCAAATGGCGCTGGATATTTCAAGGGGCGCTTTTACTGGAATTTAGAAATACATAGTCTTGAAAACTAAACCAACTAGTGCATGATAAATACACAGACCTCACATCATATCTTAGAATACCTATACAACATTCTTGTAGCATTACTCATTAATGAGCCGAATCAATAACCAAAAGACATTAATGAAATTACACAGTAACAATTGATGACTATTAAATGTGAGAAAATTCATAAAATTAAAATTTTTTTTATTGTTTTTTTTGCGCCCTTAAAAAATGTCACCATCCTAATATACATATGCATATGCTTTTATTTTAACATGCAAATGCTCAATGTACGTTTCTAAGCAATTTAGAATATTTAATTGCACATACCGCATACTCTTTCATATTTTCGGACACATATACACACTCGCATACACCAGTAGAAACAATACAAATACATATGATATTTTCAAACAATTGTAATGTAGAAACACCAACCAACAAACCAACGAACTGCTACTGTTAAGTATAACTCTCGCTTTATCTTTTGTCTATTTGCCACTTTAATTGTTCATATTAGAGCGGCACATTCTAATAATAATTAAAAACTTAAATAAAAATAAATGAAAACGATCTTCTAAAAGTTTTGACAATGCAGCATTTTAATTTATTAAAGGGTGATTTTTTAGCTATTATCTTTTTGGCAACACTGGTGTAAACAGCTGACGCACGTTTCGTGTTTTGTTTCACTGTCAAACATCTTCAGTTTGATCTATAGTTTAACCATGAATCGTCTTACAAACGAACAACGCTTGCAAATTATTGAATTTTATTATCAAAATGCGTGCTCTGTTAAGAAAGTTCATCGCGCGCTTCTTTGTGTGCAGCGACGAAGCTCATTTTTGGCTCATTGGGTACGTAAATAAGCAGAATTGTCGATTTTGGAGCGAATATCAGCCAGAAGCATTGCAAAAGCTACCAATGCATCCAGAAAAGTCACAGTTTGGTGTGGTTTATGGGGTGGTGGCATCATTGGACCATACTTCTTCAAAGAAGATGCGAATCGTAACGTAACTGTGAATCGTAAGCGCTACCGTGAGATGACATCCAACTTTTTTTTGCCCAAATGCAAGAGTTTGACTTGCATGACATATGGTTTCAACAAGACGGTGCCACATGCCACACAGCACGCGCAACAATGAACTTATTGAGAGGCGAGTTTGGTGAACATTTTATTTTACGTTCGGGACCGGTCAATTGGCCGCCTAGATCGTGCGATTCAACGCCTTTAGACTATTTTGCATGAAATAATCTTCAAACATTAAATTATATGGACCGTACTATCGATTCAAATAAAGATTTCATGCATTTTTCCAAATTTTATGTGTGTTTTTTTTTTTTTGAAACACTTTCCTATAGCTTTTAAAAAATCACACTTTACTTATTAGTCCTACCATTGTTAAATATAGTTTTAACACTATTTAAGTATTTGTTATTCACTTCGCAATTCATGTCGAACATGTTTGAATTAATTTGGCCAGACTGGACAATGTTTGATTTGATACTTGGAGTTGTGTTACACAACTTTTTAAAAACTTTTTATTTCTCCATTCTATAAACTGTGCCACCCTAATATTGTATAATTACAATTGTATGTCTTTGTGCATGAAGTTTCCAAAACTATAATTGTTGTATGAATAACTGACTGAAAAATACATATGCACATGCACGTACATACATATGTATTCATATCCATAACGGTTAATTATAAATGTTCATAAAACGTGAACAGAAGTGAATTTTCCACGAAAGTATATTTCTCAAGTCATTATGTGAGCTAAAATCTTTTAAACGTACTCAAAACTAACAATGCTGTATGCAGTTTGCTTTTTCCACAGAATATTTTTCGGTAAATGTGTGAGGTTTTGCGATTTTAAATGATTTTCAAAGGACATGTGTTACAAAGCCAGCTTAATCAAAATCACTAATTAACAGATAATATTCGAATATTTAAAGATTGATATAACTAAAGGTGAAACATTTTGAAACAAAAAATACATGGAATAAAATAAACTGCGAACCACTGTATATGTATTGTATATGTATATTACCTGCTCTTAGGGCATAAATTCACGGATTAAATTAACTCTTCGAAGATACGGGAATTGTATGTCTTGCAAAAACATACTAATGTATCAGCCATGTCACAGAACTAAATTCCGATATAAAGTGGTTTTGATTCCGTAAATTGAGTCTTTAGAAAACAAAAAACGATTTTTTTTTGGAATGAAACCACTTTAGATTTCTGTTTGTTATTTTTTATGATTTTATACTGAAAAAAAACTCATACTACTAATTTCTAATAACAATTAAATAATTAATTTTATTATTTCATTGTTGTTTTAA
This sequence comes from Bellardia bayeri, assembly GCA_950370525.1. Lineage (NCBI taxonomy): Eukaryota > Metazoa > Arthropoda > Insecta > Diptera > Calliphoridae > Bellardia > Bellardia bayeri. The sequence continues at coordinate 65,383,344 of OX493267.1, read as the reverse complement.
TTATCTCATTGATTTTTAAATAAAATGTTAAAAATTTCAGAGTTGGTGTTAGCAACAAGAAAACTTTTGTCGTTTTCAGATGTATCCCTTAAATTTCTTCTTCGTAGCTTTTCAACTGCGTTTTGATGTTTTTGTTCATTTAAAACAGCAACAATTTAAATTCCGGGCATTTTGGAAAAATTTTGTTCACTTTTATTTAAAATTTCTTTGTTAGCGCTCTTTCTGTTTGCTTTTGTTATACGTTTTATTACAAAAATTATATGTTTTTTTGTTTTGGTTACACAACGTTACCATATTTAAGATAAAAATCGAGAGTTAAAAATTGTTTGGGAATAAACAAAATCGATCGGAATCTAGAGAACGCAAAGTAAAAACGATCGATTTGCGAATACGGAATTAAAACCATTCCGATCGAATTCTGTGACATGCCTGTATGTCTCACATGAGCCCGTTATTGTATGACTTGCAAGGAACATACAATTTGCAACTTCTTGTACATGACTGCAACGAATGTAACAAGCACCTTGCTTAAGAGCTCGGGCTATTTAATCCCTGCCATCCATGGCTTAGTCAATTAAAAAAGCCCAGGACAATTATAAGATACACATAGCAATCGCTCCAGCTACAAACTGGTGTAGCATTGCAGTGGCCAACCACTACTGCCAAGGATGAGAGATCCCTGCGGGCTAACAAAACGCTTTTGTGACAGTATCCAGCGCGGGTTCCCGGAACACATTCCACGCTCTCCACCACTCTAGTACATTCCCTGCGCACATATCCAATTGTCACCACTACATTCAATGGGACTGTTGATTCGGCAACAGCAACTAGTGATACAATGCTTTCCCGAAATTTGCAAGCAAACATCAGCCATTAAACCAACTATCTTCTTCCCGCGTTTTTTATCGAATTATCAGTTAGGGGACGAATCCCCGGGCTTCAAAATGAACCCGTAGTTCTATAGACTCAAGTATTGTAATAGCATCCACGTGATGAAATTACACTAAGAAAAATTACCCACTTTATTATTATTCACAGAGACAACACGAGACCTAAAACTGGAACAATATTTGTATTAATCCCACAGCAAGACACCTCAAGTTCCGACATTGACAAGAATCCGCATAGAAATAGATAGTCATTTGGCTGAAAATAATTAGAAACTAATTGAAATGCAAAATATAGCTATTTTTCGGTTGCGTCTCATCAGTGCATCCACGAAACTTTCTTTCATACATCATTTTTTTGGTTATCAACTTCCACTTTCTGAACAGCTCTAAAATTAATGCTGTCATTTTTGTACGATTTAGGCATTATTTCAAGCATTCTTTAGAATAAATGTCACAATTTATTGTACCAGTTGTACAAAATTGTGAAGCATCATCATAGTTCAAAGGAAGGTGGGGTGCCGTTACCGCTGTAATACACTTACTTCTAAAGTAATGTCTAAAATGTCATTGCCATTATTCTATAAATAATTTAAATTACAAGAATAGTTTTTTTTTCTTTTCCACAATTAAGATTATTAAAGCAGCGCAAACACATTTCAATTCAGTTGGCAACTGAGTCGGTTGTTATGCAAATCAAAGCGTGTATGACTTTGTCATTTAATTAGTTTGGCAGTTGACGAGTTGGTTGAAGAAAATCAAAAGATTTTGATTTTTTCAAGTTGACTAACAAGTCTTTCAATTCGATTGTACTGTGTGTGTTCGAATCTCTTGATTAGCTGTAGTTTTCTTTTGCAAAGCAAAAGTTATTTATTTTTAAGATATTTTTTGATTTTACTGAATTTTAAATAAAAAATTAAAAAAATGACATTGGTGCCAAATATCTTCAAAATTGCGACCTATACTCTGCTCACAAACTTTACATTAACAGCCAGTCAGCCAGCCAGATGGACGGATGGACGGATATCGTTAAATCGACTCAGGAAGTGATTGACTCAGAATCGGTATACTTTAAGGTGGGTGTTGGACCAATATTTCTGGGCGTTACAAACATCAGCACAAATCCAATATCCCCTTCCTACTATGGTGGTATAGGAGAGAAATTTCCCAATTGCTCGAGCAAAATCCAGCACTTTGGAAAATAAAAAGTCCGGAGTATAAAAATAAAGCTTGGGAGTTGCTTCTAGAAAAATCTTTGGAAATAGATAGCGAAGCATCTCTGACAACTTTAAAATGCAATTATTTTTCTTTTTTCCAGCCATTAAAGTTTTTAATTTTTACTTTGTAGCTGTAAAAAAATATAAATTTGATAGTTGAATGCAAATCTTTCAATTCAGTTGAAGAAGTGTGTGGCCAAGAATCAATTCAATTGAAAGACTCAATTGACGATTGAATTGAAACGTGTATGGGCTGCATAACATGTAAAAATTAAATATTATTAATTCCCGAAACCAAATTCTTAAGAATGGTAAGTTAAATAGATGATGTTTACAAGTAGACCTTGGGCAATAAACATTGCTGATGACGGCCTTGGCAGGGCAGAAAATGCATTCCTTTGTTTTAATTGTCTAAAACTATTACTCTACAATGGTATTTCTCGAATTATTTATTAAAAATGAACTCAAGTCGAAATACCAAATTTTCTCTAATAATAAATATCAATAGATCAACAATTTTTCATTAATACTACATTTACACCTATGCAAAATCTAGTGGATTTTAATTAAAATCTTAAAGTAAATTTTTGGCGTTTACACTACTACTTTTTGACATATTGTTGGATTTCATTTTCATAATAAAAACAGCTGAACTTTTAGTAACAAAAATGGAGAGACAAAAAGAAATTTTATTATATTTTACATCCAGATCTGAAAAAAAAACAATCGGAATTAACATTTTGGCGTAAAAAAACAGCAGCATTTGTTAAACATAAGGTTTCACAAACTTCTGCAAATATACTACATGCAATTATTATATAGGAGGTTGGAATGGACACACGTAAATAGGTTAAATAAGTTGGCGTAATTTAACTAAATATGTACGTTTATATTATAAACTCGCCAGGGCTCGTTTTATGAGGAAGATGTGCCTATTATGCCAGAAGAAACGTTTTCTGTAAATTAAGCTCGCTTGTAGCATTACAGTTTATATTAATATAATAATTTACATACCCCTTATTTATTATTGGTTTATTCATTTTCACAAATGTTTATTTAGTATACGGTGTAGTTTGCCGCAAATTTATTTTATATCCCGCTCTTTTTATTATTTTTTTAAACTTATTATTGTTGAACTGTCAAATTTTTCTTGTTCAGTGCTGTATTTTTTAGTACCTTAGTATGAAATTCTTAGTTGTATTGCAAGATTTTGTTTTGTATGGGAAATCTAGTAAAAATGAACAAGATTTCGCTGAAAATCCCTTAAGTACTAGATTTTGCGTAGGTGTAAATGTAGTATAAGAAACAAAAGATTTCTCTACAAATTATATTCCGGGTTTTTTTAATATTTTTATTTGGTTTTCCTGAAATTATCTTTGTTAGTTCCCATCAGATAAAAAATATTTCAAAGCAATATCAGCCGCTTAGAAATGCCAGATTTATTCCCAAAACATTTCGATTGTGACCAACTGTGCAGCAGTTAAAATGTAAAAAATATAAACTTGTAAACTTAATTTTAATTTTTGTAATTTTTATTAATAATTCAAGGCAGACCGAAATTGCCGCTACCGCTAAAATACTAATACCGAATACGATATTCGCTATTATTTAAACGTTTCGTATCGGTAGCCAACATTGTGTAAAAATATTGAGTGGTATTATTGATTCCGCATGGAAAGGAAAACTAAGCAGAAAGAACTATCGATGGATATGTAAAATGTAATTATTCATTCCTGCGGCATGCTGCAACACAGTCTGTGTAAAGATGATACCGCAAAAAGGAAAAATACCGCAGCAACGGTATAGCTAAGTAATGGAAATTTACAAATCAATATATGTGACCCGGCCTATGAAAAGGTGGCTTATGACTCAAAAAGAAATTGCGAGACACAGCTGTTAAAGATAAACAATGCATTTCGTCAGTTTCTTAGACGACTTTCGAAGAAGTCTGTAGAAGTCTGTAGCTTCATCTTCAAATCAAGATCAAAAAAAGAAAGAACTGAAGAAACCTGCAACTTCAACTGCAATAAAAGAAATCAAGAAAACGTAAGGCCTCATCTCCAAAAGGAGATTCGAAAAAACGAGCAACTTCAAAGGTTTCAACAAGGAGCGACGAAATAAATATTTTTTGTGTAAAACAGCTTTTTTTTTGGTAAAATCGTTTTTGCAGCGATTCTGGATTCTGGATTTTCAATAAAATTCTGTTTTTCTTTCATTTGTGCTCTTTTTTCTTTACATTTTTAGTACACTTCTAAACAAGTAAGGACTTGCTAGTTTTCACCACGTGAAAGATCGTCTCAAAGACTATCGAAACCAAAAAAAAAAAAAGTGGAAAATTTGTTTTTGAGTCATAATATATACATAGTCACCCATCATCTTTCGTTTTTTTACCCCGATTAGGTACTTTTTAAAACATAAATTATCTTTAACAAGTGAACGCAGATTTATAGCGTTTGAGTTGAGTCCATGTGACATTAAAAACATTAAAGAAATGAGATATTTTCAAAACTAAAGACTACGCACTTTTTTATTTCAATACTTAAAAATTAGCAGGTTTGTTTTGGAGGAAAGAAAAATCTGGGAAACAGGCTTTATTATGTTGCTGATAACAACAAACTTAATTATACTTTTAAAGTTTTATTTTAACAAAATGTGCCTAAAAATCTTAAATTAAGTACATATGTTGCTAAATTAAATAATTGCCTCAAAACTTAAATATAATTGCTCTTTCTTTTAGTTACACACGCCTTTTTAAGGGAGCAATATTAACACACAAATGGTACATTTTTTCTTTTTTAAAACGCCACAAATAATTTTCATTTCAACTTGTAACTTCCATTCCTAATAACCATGTGTAGCAGTAAATAACAACTTATATGTATTTAATTGCTGTTGGCATCTAAAAATTTGTTTAATTATTAAATAACTTTATGTTCTGAAATTTCACTTTGAAAAGAAAACAAAGCACAACAAAAGCGTAAAACATTTTTTTATATTTCTCGTTTTTGGAAAGCAATTTGCAATGTATTTTCTTTAAAACTCTCAGCAACGTTATAAAAATGTATGAATATTGTACGAATAAATGAAGGGAAACGTACTCATCTTGCATTCAACTGTCAAAGAGAAACTAATTGTAAGTTCGGGGTTTTTTCCAGTTGCTCTTCCTGCTATTGTAGGAAATTTTAATAATGTTTTACACAAAGACTTGTTATAGTTGTTGTGAAAATAGGAAAGAAAAGTTTACTTGTGAGTTATTTAGACCACGAAAAATCAACACTATTTCTTAAACATACAACGAAAACTCTTCTTCAGTTGCAACCAAAAAGTGCCAGAATTTATCAGACTGCAACCACGAAAACTAAATAATAAAAAAAAACTTAATAGTTTAAGAATAGTCAAAGTTTTCAAAGAAAGTACAATAACTTTTGAATTCATTTGCATTTACTTTTAGAGGAGTGGGGGGTTTGGTGTGAGTAGAGGTTAGTGGTTGAGAGGCAATAAAAAAAAAGAACTTGAGAATAAGTATTAGATAAGAGAAACACTTTTTTAAGCGACTTAACATATTTTCTTAAAATTAATTAAAAATTTAAAAAAAAATATTACTTAAATAACATTTCTGGGGGTCGTCGAAGAGAAATAATAGAAAATTTTCAATATTTCTTGTGACTCCAGATTTGTGCGCAGAAAATTGAACTTTCCTTTAACGGAAACCAAATATAAAGTGTCTTTGAATGAGGAAACACTGTTTAGCATGGTTCGCATTAAATCTGTTCGCATGTATGTTTTAATATCAAAGTAACATTTAAGAAAACCTACAATTTGATTTCTCAACCTTTCGGCGTATCTTTTGCTAAACCTATTAATTTCGTCTTTGAAAGAGGGTAGTTTTAAGTCTCGATGAATGTTAACATTGGTCATGTACCAAGGAGCGTTTGTAATTATTCGTAAGCTGCAATATTTCAGTGTTTGAATTGCTCGCAATTTCCCATAGTTGAATCCTTTTTCTTCATATTTTTTTTAAAAAGAGAAGTAACACTCAGGCAATTAATATACCTATATATACTTGCGTTACTTTCTTTGGAAAGGGGATAGTTGAAGAAGTAAAGATGGTGAAAGAAGAAAGCTTTTTTTATATCACAACTCTACAATTGCGCATTATGTTTGTTTTTTGTGCAGAATTGCAGCGTCTCTGGTGGTGAGTAGGCGCATTAATGTTAAAGCTTAATTTGTTCGCCTTTATTTGATTATTTTACTTCGGTGGCGTTGCAATGCTATATCACCGAAGGAGGGCGCTGTGATAAATATTAGCTATGATGGATAGAAAAGAAAACTAATAATTATCAGAAACTGATGTTGTTTGAGTGGCAGCGGCTGGCAATCGAACCCGGGCTACAAATACCAACTCATGCTTAATGATCAAATGCGCTAACCAATTAAGCTACATCTCCCTCTTGGTTTAAAGATGGCTTTATAAAGCAGTACTTTGTTTTCAAAATTAATTGAGAATTTCTAGCGCGTAAAGAAATATCTCTGGTGTTCCGTTTTTGGCTTTGATATGTTTTTTAGAAGTTAGTCTTCTATTCAGGTGCATTCAAAGATATTTGACACAATTGAATAGTGTAATTTGTTCTCCATTCAGAAAAATTGGAAGACAATATCCTTTTCTAAAAGTTTAATGTAGTATGAATCGATTTATCGGCGTTAACACATACATATCGATGGTCACAAGTACTAAAGAAAGACCCTAACTCAAATAATTGTAACTTTACAGGAGAAGGTAAAAACATAATAGAAACTGTAATATTCAACATGTAACTTTTTTTGTACAATTGCTTATAAAAGCGTTATTTTTTACAATATTGCAATAAATTTTTGTGACGAGGTGTATGTGCGTGAAATGTATAGGAATCACTGATAAACTCAATTTCGTACAAAATACGAGTTAGGGCTTTTCTACTTGTGACCATCGATATATTCCATTAGTTTAGCAATATAACAATATTATTTAAATGTTTCTCAATAAGCTCTATAGGAAGATTATTATTTGTTATTAATGCTGTATCGTCTGCATTAGTTGCAACTATGACATTGTTTGATAGTTTCATATCAGATGTATGTACACTGACTTCCGGTGTCCCGGCTTGAATCTTACACAAGTTCGATTTTTCATTATTAACTTTAACATAAAAAATGTCGATTACATAAATACGCACTAAGCAGCAAGAAAAACGGTGCTGGTAGTGTTTTCTTTAATTTTAATTGGAAATCCAAATTGATATTCTGGAATTATGTTTTCGAAAAGATTTAAAAAAATACATAGAAGACTTATTGGTCTGTAGGAAGTGACTAAATTTTCTGCTTTTTCAGCTTTAAAATCATTACAATTTGGACACATTTCCATTGTTCCTGATAATGGCTAAGTGTTAAGGTACGGTCACACTTGGCAAATATTTACTCAATAAAGCGTAACAACTATTTTAGCAAAAATTTGTTTGACGCTGTTTACTCTTACAAGTGTTTTGCAAGATCAAACAGCATCAAATAAAATAAGACTAAATATTTGTTGTGTTGTGTTAAGAAAAGCATTTCAATGTGCCAATTGTCTAGAAATATTAATTTACTATATTCTTTGGTATTCTTTGAATTATTAAAAATTAATGAACTCAAGCCGAAATAATAAATTTTCTCTAATAAAAAATAAAAAACAAAAATTCATTTCTGTTTTATAAAAAGCCATGTTTTGTTTTCACTTAGAATAATTATATGTAGGATTACAACAATTTCTAAGAACTGATACTTTTGCCCTTAGCCAATAGTAATAGAAATTTTAATGTTTCTTTTACCAATACTGGTTACGGTAAATAAAGTTTTAACTAACGTTTGTCTTAGATTGTTGGATAAAATGAAAGTTTTCCCTCCCTCTCTACTCTGGTATTCGTTTTTTAAGCCAATGTTTGTATTCTGTGGTGTGTATATTGTGGTGCAGAGTTTGCTTAACAAAATCTTTGAAGAAATTTCAAAAATTCTCAATTTTTAAATACATTTTTTTTAGGTATGCATATTAAAATCCTAGTTACATACAAATGACTTAAACTAGTTAGTTGGCAAAAATGTTTTATTAATATTAAAAAAAACACCCAGCCCCCCCTCATGTGTAGCAGGTACATTTCGTTATACAACATTTTGAAATTTTGCTAATTTTAAAATACAAATCTAATTTAAATATTTAAACAGTTTAAGTTGTTTCCTACACACTTTCAAGATTTTATAAAAACAGACAGCTGTACGAAATATGTATGTATGTAAAACTACCATTTTTTTTGTTGTAAATAATTAATAGTCATGATTTGTAGCATCAGGTTGCAAGCTTTGAAGTTATTAGCTACTACGCAACATTTGAATGTAGCAGCAGTGGTAAATTTTAAATAAAATTGTTTTCTCCACTTGATTTTCTAGAGAATGAATTAAAGAAGACACCCTAAACAAATTGAGTTTTTTGATTTTTATCATATCAGTTGGCATCTACGCTTTTGATTTATTTGGAATATCGAAAACTCAATTATCTCGATTTTAAATTTTGGAAAAACTAAAAAAAAATTAAATATTCCCAGCTTATGAATCTGTGTTCAGATTTTATGGTTAAAATAAAATCTACCATTACTCCTAAAATATCGTTTACGGTTACCGCTTAAAAACCGTTGCCGTTATTAAAAAATAATTTTAAATCAGAAAAATACCGTTAGTCGAATAACAGCAAATGCTGATTGCGCTAAAATATCATTACCGGAAGAAGTCAAAAATACCATTACCGCTAATTTACCGATACTGAAATAATGCAAATTATTATTACAACAGTTTTGTCCTGCAAATTACCCATCATCATCTCTTGATTGTTTATGCGAGTTTAGTCCTTTTTTTTAATTTACTTATGCCGAAATAATATATTTCTATGAAATACTATTAAAATATTCATATATATTATATTATATTAATTATGAAGCTGTAAGGATATAACATGTCGAATTTCAACAAAATGCCGATATCTTAAAGAGAAATATGAGTATTGCAGTAATTTTCAGAAGTGAACCTTAAGTAAACCTTAGAAGTTATGGTGAAATATGGACCGAACCGCATCGTTTCGTGATTTATATTCATACTGAACTTTTTTTTGCTGAATTTTGTATTGATATTTTCATTTTAAAAGCATTTACATATCTACCATTTAGCCATATTTCGGTAAGAAATATATATAGGAGCTATAATAAACCATGAACCGATTCTTACTATTTTCATAATTTTATCATAAAAATAACTTGTGTAAAATTGCATGGCTTTAACTTCAAAATTTTTAAACTAATTAGCAAATGAAAAATATAATTTTTTTGTCTGAGACTTTGATTTATAACTATGGTTCTACTGAACCGATTTTGCTGATTTTTAATATCAAACTGCTTAGGAGAATTATAAATGTTATTTTGCAAACTTTGTATATTTTGGTTGTGTATATACGATGTGAGAGTGTTTTATACAAACGGACATAGTTCAATCGACTTAGAATTTCATAAGGATCAATAATATATGTATATACTTTGTTGGGTCTTTGATGACTATTTCTCAATGTAACAAACTTATTTACTTCTTGTGGGGTGGAGGGTAGAAAAAACATTACTGGACTAGGGATTGATAGAGTTGAATACTACAAAACTTTTTTTTTAAATATTTTTAAATGTCGGTTTGCACATATACATACATATTAAAATAACTGATTGAAAAACTAATCAATTAGTTATGAAGTTAGTGCGGTAATTAACTTATTATAACCAGTAATTGTATTGTCATATTTCAAATAAATTTGACCAGTTGTCAGACTGGATTTTTGTAATCTATGCAGAGCGAATTTTTCTGAAGGAATTTTTCGAAAAATAGTGAGGATTGGAAAAGGTGGTAAAATGTATCAGAATTACTAGCTACATATTTACATTTCTGCGACTGTTTCAAACCTTATTTCAATCCTTTATATCACGAATGACTCAGGCAATTATGTATGTTTATTAGCAATTAAGAATGCCCACAACCACTACTGATCACAGTGTGTTTTTCAAATTGATATTCATGCCATTAAGGAAGTTTGGAACGGGATATCACTTAATGTCATACCTATATTGAACTGCAGTTCTTGGCTTAAAGAAACTATTAAGCAACTTAGCACACGGATAATTTTGTTTTCGTGTCATAGGGACCTACAGACGAATCACAGCTCCAGCTACGATCTTTTCAATTTTGGAATGAAGGAATGGATTTCGGTCGCAGGACTGAATGAATAATATTTAAGAAAATTCTCTGGAAATAATTCATTCATTACTTACATATTGATATTCATTCCCTTTTTGCAATAAATTGTAATATAATAAAGTAAAGATACATACATACCCTGCATTCTTTGGAACCAGACGAATGAGTTTGCTTGCAATGCAGATTCATCGAGCTAACGATAAAAGGTGAAATCCAGAGACATACAACTGACACATTCTGAAGTAACTCTTAACAACTAAATATCAAGTCAAAAAAAGCCTCAATAATTGCCAACTTCGCATTGCAAAATTTATTTTAAATCAACTTTAAACATCTTTAAATATATTTGTGTTAAACAAAATCTAAAAAAAAACGAAAAAAAGATAATCATTTGTTTTTAATTACAACACCAAAGGCAACAAATGAGGCACATTCAAATACTTATTTGTTTTTTGTCTGTTTTTGTTTTCCGGTTTTTTTTTGTGTTTTTAGGCTGCTCGTGTGCGTTTTTATGTACGTGCGATTTTAATGAACTTTAACAAACATGTGTGCGTGTACATGTACGTGTAAATGTGTGTGTATATCGTGTACATGAGTCAGAGAAAAAGTTTGTTAAGTACACTGATTTTGAATTTCAAATGTCTTTTATAATTAATTACATTGTTTGTATTATCACAGAGAGAAGGGAGAAGCATTTACCATTATATATGGTATTTTAACTTTTATATTTAATAAACAGCTAAGAGCATATATATAGCACAAATGTATATCTGAAACCATAATAAATGTTAATAATATCTATTCTTATGTAAATGGTTCGATTTATTAGATAAAAAAAAAACAAATAGAAGTGAAGAACCCAAGCACAGATACGAACTAGTTAAGTTTAGGTTTAAGCAAAACATGTTATTAAGTGTTATGAAATGGCCACTACACCATCGCCTGACTTATACCCTATTGCACACATTTGGGGAGCCTGGAAAAGAAAATAGCGGAATGTAGTAGGGAATAGAAGGAATTTCCGAAATATGTTAAATTCGAAACTAATGGGATTGATGGAAAAAATAAGGATGGTTGAAGGTTCAACTAAATAGTAAGAGCATGTGGTGCATACAAGTGGATTAGTAGGAAATTATAAACATATATGAAAAGAATATATTGTTCTTATTATTTTGATACCCACCACCAAAAAGATAGGGTATATTTTAGTTTCGTCACTCCGTTTGTAACACATCGAAATATTGGGTGTAGTAACCAAAAGCCTATATATATTCAGGGTCCTTATAAGATCTTAAAACGGTCTAGCCATGACAGTCCGCCTGTCCGTCTGTTGAAGGCACGATGATAGAGATTCGAAAAAAAGTCTTAGAAAAATAAAATTTTTCCCAAACATTTCTTGTTTCACCGAAATGTGTGATATTAAAAATGGACAAAATCCGTCCAGCAGTATCCGAGTTGTAGATCGCAGTTTTAGACAACTTCGTTATTTTTCAGATAGTTTTTGCTATTTTCTTCAAATATACAGCCATGTCACAGAATTTAATTCCGTTCGAAAACAAACTTATTTAATTCTGTATTTTACTTCTATAGAAAAAGTAAAACGAAAATTTTTTCAGAATGAATCCTAGAAATAGCTTAATTTGAATTGAACTAATATTTATCTTTTTAAGAGAAAAGTTTTTTATTCAGGCCAATAGTTTGAATAATCAAGAATACTATTGTAAAGTACTGGAACAATTGGCAAATTGGAATGCATTTTCTACCCTGCCAAAGGCGTCATCAGCAAGCTTCATTGACCATGATCAATTTTCATTTCAAACTCGTTTTGTTTTTCTATTAAATTCTGTGGCACAGGTGATAATGCAGATAATATTATGACCATGACCATAGCCTCCATATAAAGCGAAAATAACTGAAATGCTCATAAATCCCTTATAAAAACCACTATGAAGTTAAAATTCGACAGAAGTAATCCACATACGTATGTATATAAATCAGCGTACCAGATATTACGATGATAAGTCCATATTTGACTATAACCACCATATAAAGTCCACTTCCGAAAATCTTTTGAAGGCACATAAATCTCTTATAAATATCATTATCAAGTTGAAATTCGACAGAAATAACACATATAGACATATGTTCATATACATATATAAAAATCATAGTATGGACGGATTTTGTTTATTTTAAATAGCAAACTTCTTGAAAGCATGTCTGACAGAATTATTGAAGATTTGGATCCCGAAGATATCTGGGAACTTCAGAAAATTGATTTCAACAGACAGACAGACAGACAGACGTACATAGCTTAATACACTCCGCTATCTATAAGGATCCAGAATATATATACTTTATAGGGTCGGAAAATTATATTGTGGAAAGTACAAACGGAATGACAAACTTATATATACTCTTCTCATGAAGGTGAAGGGTATAAAAAACGTAGCAATAGTTGCAGCTTTAAAAGCGAAAAGTTCGTTTACTTTCTACTTTTGAAAGCGTCGCAAACGTCTAACAACTGACATTGAAAAATTAAAAGCAAATTTTTTTTAAATTAGCTGAGGTTACCTCCGAAAGTACATACATATAAATAAAACAAAAATGATTGCAGCGAAAAAATCTTCACATGTAACTTGAAATACTTGACGCTAAAAACGTTTAAAAAACTATAAACGCGTTGACGCTAAAAAGCGAGGTGTTGACCTCCAGCTTAAGAAACTTTATGGTGAACGGCCCATAATTGGTCATAGCTTTCATATAGTGACCACTTTCGAAAAACACTTAAATCTATATATATAAAAATTAAATGGTCCATGTATGTAATGGCATCACGTGAAAACGATGATTATTCTATTCTATTCAACATTTTCAGGAGATAGTTTGTAGAAAAATTTTAAGTTTATATAATATTGCCACCTTTTCACTTCTCATTTTCTTAAGTATGGGACACTTTTATGAAAACTCAAACAACTAGATTTTACTGCCTCATTTTCACTTCTCAGTTTTCTTAATAAGAGACATTTTTTGAGGAAACTTGAAGAACTGACACAAAAGCCTCCTTTGCATTCTATATGAAATACAAATCATTAGTACATACCAATATCGAACTAAAATGTTTCACCGATCAGTTATATTGAAGTAAAAATTTTACTACTGGATTTTGTGAAGGTCAGTCTATAATTGGTCATAGCTCCCATATAACATCCATTGCCAAGAATAACTGGAATAATTAAATAAAAACTCTAAAATATCTTTATTGAGATATGAAATTCACCATAAGACTCTAAGACAGTAAAATATTTTATAACGATCGTCACAGAACATGTAATATATGTATCCCACATCGTTATCGAAACGGAACGTTACACAAATTTCTTTCAATTATGCATGTCATCTACTGATGGGTATATAAGATTCGGCACAACGGAATATAAATTCTTACTTCTTTTTCCATCTTATGAATAAAATACAATTATATGCTGTTATTGCTTATGCCTTTATTTTACCAGATTGAAGAGCTTTAATTTTACTTACATATAAATATAAATCTTTTTATTATTAAACTATCATCAAACATTAGTTGAGAAATCATTCTTATTATTTTTGCCATCATTGTATACATATGTACATATGTATTCTAATGTAAGTATATACATTTATATATTTTATTTATAAATGTTTTAACTGGCTTTTTTGTATGCTAAAATTCTTATTTTCGTAAAAACCTATTAATAAAAAGAACAAAAAATCATTTGCAAAAACAAAACAAAAAAAAAATAGACAATTTTCTTTATCGCCTCAAAAGGATAAGAAAAATTTTAATTTAAAAGACTTTAATGCCATCATAAAAGTGTCATTTTTAATGTGATTTTGTTGTGTGATGTTTAACAATGACAACATGAAGCCAACACACAGATACTTAAATACAAATAAATATACGAGATATGTATGTATATTTACAATTACCCTGCAGAACTTGCAACTAATTATGAGTGGTCACATGTTTATACGCTTACGTCTTTGCGAGGAAATCAATTGAAATCGCCGCATAACTAATGATCTATTATTTAACTAACTTCTCGTTGCAAGGACCCATAAGTGTCAAACAACTCACAAATTAATTAACACTATAAATTTTACACTATAAATTTGTGAAAAGAGTTTACGCACAATATAATTTATTTCAAATGTTTTGAACTTTTATCTAATTTAAGCATTTATAATTGATGTAATTAGCAACTTTAACCATAATTTACAGATTTTATCTGTTTATCATAATAATTTATAAAATTAAAACTTGCTTCAACATTTTTCCAATAAAGCAGGTTATGAAAAACAGTATACGAAAGGGCAAAGTTATAATGTGAGACTTATTTTAGCTGAATTTTATATCAATGATGTTATCTATAAGTATTTTATAGGTGTGGACCAGTTATGGAGTGATAACTTCAAAATCCAGAATCCAATAACGTGATTTATACTCTTATATCGGAAGTCTGATCAAAAAATAACCTTTTTTTTAAATTTTTTCAAAAAGTGTTTATTTATTAATCAATAACTATCCTCTTCAAAGTAATCCTCCTCAGATATAATACACTTATGCCAGCGTTTTTTCCAATCCTCGAAACATTTCTGAAACGCGCTTTTTGGTATCGTCAACAGATCCCGTTTCGATTTTTCTTTTATTTCCGCAATCGTAGCAAAACGCTTTCCTTTCATCGGTGTCTTCAGAGGAAAAAGTCAGCGGAGGCCAAGTCCGGTGAATACAGTGGTATTATAAGGCATGATAACGGTTTTGTTTTTGGCTAAAACTCACGCACAAGCATCGATGTGTGAGCTGTTGCGTTATCATGGTGCAAAATGCATAATTGGTTTTTTTCACAATTATGTGCTTTTCTGACGAATTGCTTCGCAGAAACGGCGCATAACTTCAAGGCAGTATTCCTAATTGACCGTACGACCCTGTGGTAAGAATTCATGGTGCACAACACACTTGCAGTCGAAGAAAACAGTCAGCAAACCCTTCACATTTGACCGAACTTGACGTGCTTTTTTCGGTCTTGGCTATTGTGGACGTTTCCATTGGGATGATTGGGTATTGGTTTCAATTTCATAGCCATACACCCATGATTCTTCGCCAGTTATGACCTTTTTGAGGAAATCTGGATCGTCGTTGACGATGTTCAACAGCTCCTGAGCGATGTCCATGCGACGTTATTTTTGCTCAAAATTTAGCAATTTTGGAACAATCTTCGCTGCCGCACGTTTCATGCCTAAAACATCTGTAAAAATTGCTTGGCATGAGCCGAACGATATACCAACATCATCAGCAACCTCTATGATAGTGATTCGACGATTATCCAAAATCATTTTCTTCACTGCTTCAATGTTTTCATCGGTTGTTGACGTGCTCGGGCGACCAGGACAAGCATCGTCATTGGCATCTTCTCGGCCATACTTAAACTGGTTATACCACAATTGAACTTGTGTTCTCTCATAATAGACTCTCCAAACGCCGCAGTCAGCATTTCAAATGTCCTTGAGCATTTAATTTCATTTTTTACGCAAATCTTAATAATGTTTCTTTGATCCATTTTTGCGAATAGTAAAAAATCGAAGAGCATACCAAAACACGACTAACCTTTTTATCTGTCAAAAACAAACTGACAATCCAAAATGGCTGATATTACCAACATATTATGTTGTTTCGATGCCGATATTTATTAGACATATCTTCAAAAACAATCGGTAGAAAGAATTATATGCATATGACGATTTATCTCATCGAATTTCAACAACATACCGGTATATTTAAGAGAGATATGAATATTTAAGTAATTGTCGCAACTGGCTATTTTGTCATATATGTACAAGACATGTGTGAAGTTTTGCATAGGTACCATTATTTTTAACAGATTTATAAATATTTAAGTGATTTTCGGCAGTTGACGATGGTAAAACCTGGGATCTAACAAAAAAAAATATTGTTTCGTGATTTCTTTTTATATAAAATTAATTTTTGCTGAATGTTTTTTTGATATTACCATTTTATGGTCACTTATGCATCATACAATAGAACAAGTGCATAGAATTGTCATCGGCGTTTGAGAAAAAGCAATACTGCTCAGCCCTGTTTATAGACATTTCCCAAACATTTGACAAAGTTTGGCATGATGGGCTACTCATCAAAATAACACGAATGCTTCCTCAAAACACTCACAAGCTTCTGGAGAGCTATCTAACAGGCAGAACATTCATAGTAAGGTTGCAAGATAAATACTCCCCCCTCAAGAAAATTACTGCTGGTGTCCCAGCATATTAGGACCGCTTCTATATATAATATACACAGCGGATATGCCAAAAAACCTCATACCTCTACATTTGCAGAGCACACAGCATTTATTAGCGTCAACCATGACCCAAAAGTCGCATCGTAAAATCTGCAGTCCAACATCAATGAACTAGAGGCCTGGCTATAAAAATGGAGAATAAAGGTTAACCCAGCTAAATGTGCTTACTTAACCTTCACGCTCAGAAGACAAACGTGCCCAGCTGTAAAAATAAATAACATCACACTGTTCCGGTAGAAAACCATGTTAAGTACTTGGGAATTCATATAGATAGACGCTTGACCTGGTCTCGTCATATTGAAGCGAAAATAACGGCTATGAAACTTAAAGCAGCTCAACTACATTGGCTTCTCGGTCGAAACTCAAACTTGTCTTTAGACAACAAAATTCTCTTATACAAGTCCATCATAAAACCAATATGGACATATGGCATCCAATTATAGGGTATTGCATATTGCATCCGAAAGCTTCAAAGAAGACAGTCTAGAATATTACGACAAATTGTCTGCGCCCCATGGTATATAAGTAATGATATTATCCACAGAGATCTTAACGTCCCCACTATCCAGGAGAAAATTAAAAAATATTCAATCATCGATAAACTAATGGCCCACTCTAACAATCTCGCTCGGGGTCTGCTTCAGTTCGGAGGTCACCAGAGGCTGAAAAGAACCGATACTTTCAGCCTAACTAGAAGACATTTTTAAAATTTTAATACAGCAGTTAGTGGTTACATTGGTAACAACTAATAAACAACAAGTAGATTTGAATACTTATTGTAAATTTCGATAAGAAAGATTCAATAATAAAAATAAATTTAAAAAAAACACTTATGCATCATTGAGTCATATTTCGGGAAGAAATTTATGTAGGGGCTATGAGAAATCATGCACAAATTCTTACTTATCATAGAAATAACTTGGGCAAAATTTTATGAGTTTTTCTGCACATTCTATCAAAAAGTTTGTTAAAAATATCCATTTTCTGGTTCTACTGGATCGATTTGACTGATTTTCAATACCAAACTGCTTAAAAGAATTTTGAACCATTTTTAATAAACTTTATTAATTCTGATTGTGTATTTTGGACGTGAGAGTGTTTAACACAAACAGATTTAGATTTTCAAAAGGATGAATAAAATATATAATTTGTTGGGTATTTGATCATTTCTCAATGTTACACACGGAATGACAAACTTATATATATCTTCATTAACCACTTGTGGTGCTGGAGGGTATAAAACTACAATCTTAAAAGGCTTTATTGTTAATTTAAAAACTGAAGGGCTCGTTCAAGTATCCACACATACACATAAGTTAATATTGACATACATATTTGTCTGTTAATGTCTAAACATATAAAAATAAAATACATTGTTGGCAGAATGTGATTATAATGTTTATATTTTTTTGTTGTTCGTGAGAGTAAAAACAAGTTCTTTTTAGACATGACGAAGGTGTTAATGTTTTATATTACTGAAAAGGATATTAAAACAAAACAATAAACTAAAATAAAGTCTGAAGTCATTTAGTTAAAATTGCATTAACATGATGTGACGAAAATATTCTTAAGGAAGCGTTAATTTAGGATAGAGGAAAGATTTTTATTTAATTTTCTTGTATGTATTTGTCAATAGCTTTGGATAAATTTTAGCAGCCGTGTTTAACGTTCTCTATAATTTTTTTATTACATACACACGTTGTATATATGTATACATTAGGCATCCAAAAAAATGGCGAATTTTGACCGTCCCTACCCCTAGAATTGTTCTATGGATTGTAGAAACACGTTCTGAAAAATATTAGGATGATAGTAACGTTAGTTTTTACAAAAATTTAGTCATTAAATAATTATTTTTGCATTTGTATGTAAAAGAATCGTAATGTGTACGAAATTAGCGTTATAATAAGATACAAAAGATAAAATTTGGTTAAAAAATTTCAAAGTTATTAAGTATTCCGCGGACATTAACATGTTTAAGACTACTCGAATAAGAAAATTAAGAAAAAATTAACAAATTTTGAGAAATATTTAAATAAAATCATATTTTTACTTTAAATATATACGTATTCACTTTTTATCTTCGTAGCATAACGTTAACCTATTATCTGATATGGTAAAAAATTTTAAATTTTTTACCGGATGTCTCAAAATTCCAAAAGTTAAAGAATATAAATATAAATATAAAAGAATTATGTCAATACCTTCTAAAGATTATCTGTACCCGTGATTTTAATTAGGCGGATTTCGGGAAAAACTAACTTTTTTGTCATATTTTGGTAAATAAGCCTAATTTGTTTTGTGTTATGAATTTTAAATAAAACCCACCCACAATAATATAGTTCAGATCAAGAATGATAAAATAAAGATTACGCCAACGCGCGTAAAATTTTAAAATGTTCTGCGCATTTTGGAACTGTGACGTCACACATTCTGTGTTTCTATTGGCTAATTTTTTCTCACTTGTTTTTTTACTGTTGCTTTGCTTGCATTTGCTCACTGCACACTTCATGTTTATATTTTTTGTTGTTTTTTTTTTTTGTTTGTTTTTCTTTTTTAAACAGCTTTTATTTTAGAACTCTCGGAGAGATTTCAATTGTAAGGTTGCCAACTATCACATAAAACATACATTTTTCGCAAGAAATTTTAATTCTAACACATGAAACATTCTTGGTAACCCTTAGAATGGAACTACGTCACATAACGGGAAATCATGCGCATGGCGTAATCTTTATTTTATCATTCTTGGTTCAGATACTGTTAAGTACTTTCCGAAAGTTTTACTCAAAACAGATAACATTAACCGTTAAATCGTAAAGGTCAAAGGTCAAATTTTGTTATATATAGGATTTCTAATGGAAAGATAGCGAAATGTTCTCAATTTTTGAGGCGAATTTTATGAAAAATATATCCTAAAGACCAAAATTTATAATAACAACGCAAAAATCTAAATTAACGCTTAAGAGCGCTTGGGGAAAAAATGTTACCAAACATTAAAAGCCATGTAAAATACTGCGATTTTGTTTAACCATCATTAAAGAACCTAAAATGTATTTTATTGGGTAGATACCATAACAATGCGGCATTCTTAACAAATGGCGTGTCTTTTAAACGCGGTTTTTGCCTTTAGACATTTATATCTATATCATTTTGAAATGGTACATACTCGTATCTTACTTAGCTATTAATCAATATAGTTTGAACAACAGTGTTTTTTTTTTTTTGCTTCGAAAATGTTGTATTTTGTTCAAACAAAGCGTCATTTGCGGAATATTTTGCAGTACATCTTTAATTTGAAAAAAAAAATGCTGCTGAAGCACAGCAATTGCTTACTAAAGCTTATGGTGAATGTGTTCCATCGGCTTCAACTTGCGAGTAATGGCACAAAGTATACAGAGGTGACAGAAGGGGTAAGAATATGTAGTTTTATACTTGTCTCTTTCCTAAAGAACTGCCTTTTTGTTTTCCTTGTGTTACTATTTTTCTGGCGCAATTAAACTCAATTTTGGTCACAGAGTATTTTTGTATTGTTTGATATAATCATAAAAAAATGCATTTATATCATCTAACGAATGCACAAACTCCACAGTGTAGTATGCAAAGTATAACAACTATTAAAATACAATTTAGTAAGTTATTGAAATCACAAACATATAAACAAAATTTTAATTCAAATATTATAATTCAAATTGTTTTGTTTATTTTGTTTTGTCCACAAAATTCTTGTTGTTGCTTTGCCTTTTCACATTACCAACATACTACCACAAAATATTTTCTTTCTCTTTTTAAGAGAACTGCCTTATTGTAGCTGATTGTAACGATTTTAAAACGTCAAATTTGTCCCCTCTGTATACTTTGTGGTAATGTTTTGATCGGTTCAGAAGTGGTGATTTTGACACGGAAGACAAAAATCGCCCAGGTCTACCAAAAAAGTTTAAAGACATACCCCCTTATTCAAAAACGATTATTAAATTTAACAAACGTTTATTAAGACAGATTTGCATATAAAAATTTGCTTAAATTTAATAATCGTTTTTGAATAAAGGGGAAAAACTGGAGGCATTACTCCATGAAAATGGTAGTTTTTTCACGTCACAGCTTATTTTATGCAGGCAAGTATGGGTTATGAAAACTTGAATTTAAAACTGGCAATTACACGATTTTATATTTGGTGTAATACCCTTTATTATCTACAACAGATTTCAGGCGATTTGGCATAGATGCGTAATGCTCATCGAAATATTTGACCAATCCGTCAGTAGTGCTTTCACCCCGGAGTTTTTTCTTGTAGTCTAGTGCTTTTTGTCAATTTTGACAAACAATTCAGCTATAAGGCAAAAATATAAGATGTTTGTGATATACGTACGAGAAGTCTAAAATCCTTACCGTTATCATTGGACATATAGTCCCAATAAGCTTTTAAGGTGAGACAATATGTCCCAATAAAATTAAGCTGTATAAAAATTTAACAATTTCTATTTTTTTCTTTAGCGAAATTTAGCCTGCACAGTTTGTTTTCGGGTTTATAAACGGTTTCTTGCGTGCAACTCGGTCATTAAAAATCATGTTAGCGCAAGACACGACAAAAAGTTTCAATGCAATATTATATGCCCAGGTCAGCTTCAACTTCAACTGCGGTGGCCAGTTGTAAAGCTAATATCCTTTAATTTGCCCTTATTTTTCTTATAATGTGTCACTCATTATGTTCATTGAAAATTTTATTTGGTGCCTTTCTGCCTTTATTATAGATAGATTTTTATACATGAAGCGCTCAATGATTTATTTTGGCTTTAATGGTAACCATTGCTGCTATTTTTCGCTGTAAGTGGCCATTTTGGAAATGATTTAAATTCAATTCTCGTTTTTTATCATTATACGCGGACTTATTTGAACTGTTTTAAATTGACACTTGACGTTAAAAAATCGGACTGCATTGAGCTATCGTTACAATAGAAATTGACTGCATAATAATATAATAAGCTGTGACGCGAAAAGCGAGTTTTTTTGTTTTAATATATTAAAATGGACAGTTTGTTTGTTAGACATTTTTTCTTTTAAATGACACCGTATGTGATCACAGATTATCCTGTATTTTCAAGCAAGTAAAAAAAAACTGTAATAACTGAAGTAAATAATTTTTGTATTTTTTCAATTAAAGCTAGTTTTTTGTATCTACATCAACGTTTTAGAAGTCACGCGTTTCCCTTGTTGACATTGACAAATGTTACTATTTTCCCCCTAATGGCTGGCACTTCCCATTTTCTATGTTATTTTTGGCACGTCTATTTGAATTTGTTTTCTTAAATCCAATAAGAAATTTACCACAAGTGACATTTACACTCGTTCAAAAATAGCAGTGGGTAGTGGGGGTAGGCAAACGAGCTAGAAATGTTACCAAGTTGCCTCTCTAAATTCCAAACGTTTAAGCTTACTTAAAGATATGCCACACTTGCCAGCTACTTAAGGAAGTTGAACAAAACAGAAAGAAACCAAGTAAGAAAGTATAGTCGGTCAAGCCCGACCATATAATACCCTACACCCAGTATATTTACAAAATAGTTTTTCAGAAATGGGCGTTATATGGGAGATATAACCTATTGTGGACCGATCATCCAAAATTTTAGAGTCATGATGTCTGTGAATATAAGTATTATATGTATTAAACTTTATCTCGATATAAATGCTTTTAAACGATTTATGGAGCTGAAAGTGAATTACGGAGAGGGCCTTATATGGAGCTACTACTAATTATGTACCGATTATAATAAAATTGTACTGTATTATTTTTAGGCATATGAAATATATTTTCGTTCAATATTATTTGGATATCAACATTTTTGAGAGAGTCATGCTCTTTAAAGTGATTTTCGGAAGTGGGCCTTATATGGGAGCTACGAGTAATTATGGACCGATCTGCACAACATTTTTGGATGTGATTTGACTTCATTTACCACTCATTTGTGATGAAATTTGTTTGGATACTTGTATAATTCAAACATTTATGATCGGTAAACCCCAATTTCGGGAGAACATTTGTATGGACCGATTTCAAACAGTTTCAATCCCATCCATCCTTGGGCCGAAAAAATAGCACGTACCAAATTTTATCGAAATATCTTCAAAATTACGACCTGTACTCTGCGCCCAAGCTTTACATGGACATCCAGCCAGCCAAACGGACAGACGGACGGACATCGTTAAATCGACTTCAGAAAGTGATTCTGAGTCGATCGGTATACTTTAAGGTGGGTGTTGGATCAATATTTCTGGGCGTTACAAACATCAGCACAAATCCAATATACCCTTGCCACTAGTTATGGTGGTGTAGGGTATAATTACTTAAAAGTAACTAGGTAGCCACTGTTTAAGGATTTTGTAAACACTTAAGTAATTTTGGCAGCAAGTAAAAACAGTGATTGACTCACGTAAACCATTAGCTTTGAATAAACTGACTGGCTGACTGACAGACAGACTCATAAACAAAGTAACCGACCATTAAGCATTGAGGCACAAACAATTTAATATGCAGATAAGAAAGAGGAAACAAGCTGTATTTATCTGTATTTTGAAACTGCCCTGTTGCTTTGAGTATTCACATTTATTATGTTTTCTTTTTCTTTTGTCGTTTTGTGGCAGTTGAGACTTGAAAAAAAAAATATTAATTGTCTATTCTTTCCGCTAAGGCCTGAACACCCTGCCAATATTATTATTCTTAAGCAAGTTATTGGGTTCGGTAGAAAACACTTTTGGTAATTGAATAATGTACATTATTAAGGATTAACCAGATGTGATTAAATAGAAAATGTTTTCTCTAAGTAGGAATAGCTTATCAATGGAATATCACAGTAGGCTCATGGACTCCAATTATTTGATATTCTTTATCACCATTTTGCATAAGTGTGGTTTGAATTTCGTTCTAGGGTCAATTGTTATCACGAGTAACACGACCAGGAACATAACATCCGACTCAGACATAAAGAACACTGCCGCACAACACGGTGAAATCTTGTTGGATACTAGATATCTGGATACTTGGTTTACGTGCGAACACTTAAGTAGAGTCGAAGGGACCCCGTTTTAAAAGACCACACCACTTGTCAGATTTAATGTCTTATACAACATGCTGTAGCTAAGATGAGTACAAGAAAGTCGTGTCTTGCTAGACCCAACCTGTAGCTGTGAGATATCTCAGTAAGTCATTGAGTTTTGACCCGGCTACCTCACCAAGGTTGTTCAATGTATAGTTTCCCATGAATT
This sequence comes from Bellardia bayeri, assembly GCA_950370525.1. Classification (NCBI taxonomy): domain Eukaryota; kingdom Metazoa; phylum Arthropoda; class Insecta; order Diptera; family Calliphoridae; genus Bellardia; species Bellardia bayeri. The sequence continues at coordinate 65,359,335 of OX493267.1, read as the reverse complement.
TATGTCTCTTGACACTCAGGGCTGGACATTCGCAGAGAAGGTGGAAAATCGTTTCCTCTTTTCCCCTATCCTTACAGCTACGACAATGGTCGTTAAAAGCGAGTCCCAGGTGATTTGCGTGCTTGCCTAACGTCCAGTGTCCCGTTAATACTGCCAGCAACCTTGATATATCCTTCCTATTCCGGGTTATCAGTTGCATAGTACTTTTCTCGCTCAAAAATGGCCATATCAACTGGATACTAGAACTGTAGAGTGTGAGATTACGGCGTAATCATAGGGACAATCTCAAGCCGAATGGACCACTTCTGAACTCTCCTTCTACAAGAGAAACTTTCGATTCTCAATCTCTGATTATACGGGACCTGTGAGGGAACTTTCCTAGTCGCTGTTGATTCAAAATGTATTCACGAATGGCTACAAGAAGACAAAATGTGTCACTAGTAAGGTCTACATTTTGAAATTCTGCATCAGAATGTCAGGCTAGCGAATGAACTTTCGATTCACAATTTCGGAAAATTCAGTGACTTTCCAGTTAGTGGCATTTGTAAAACATCTACAGTAATTACTGGAATTATTACCTACCGAATTTACTTGCTCCCGCCACCAATTTACTGTTTGCTTTTCTAACCTAAATTGTTTTTAAACATCTTTACTTAACTTCAAATTGTTCAGCATTTTTCTTTAGTGGGGTAGTTTTTTATGTTTTCTAAATTTGTTTGGATTTAAAATTGCTGGTTTCTTTTCACAGCTAGTTTTCAAAAGTTGAAAATTTAAAGAAAAATGACTTTCTTGAAACAGCTTAGAGCCACAGAAATAAGCAAGTGCTTTTCTATGGTTTATGAGAGATAAAATTAATAATTAATTACATTATGAGTGAGTGAGTAAATGAATGGCTGACAAAATATGCAAAAGCGCTCAATCATGCTGTTTAGAAAAGATTACAATTCTTTAAATTTGATAAGCGTTTGCTTAATACTTACATTGTAAAATAATTGCCTAACTTAAGGCAATAAATCAAAATGTAAAATTAAACATATTTACTGGAGGGGAGTAAATGATAAGTAATTATTACTAAAGATCTACAGTGTTGAAAAACTAATAATAACGACTTATTTATTTTCAACGGTGCGACGAATAATTTTGGTAATTCTTATTTCAGCCATCAATCATCAGTAGATCTTATGGTGAATCTATACAGCAAAGCTTTCTATGAATGTCTTTAATGGTCATACGTTGATTGCCTAATTTTTTTGAAAAATGTTAATGTGCTGGCAAAAAATACAATAATAAGAATGATATTTTCAAATTTTCAATCGATAGTTAAAACCATTTTTCTATGTTCACTTATGTGTTCAATTGCCGACACGATGTGATCATAGTTAAATACGTAAAAGTTAAAGAAATTCATTTTGATCATCTGAAGAGCTGAAGTGCTCTTATGAGTTGCACAATCAGAAATATGCTGCAGGAAGCTGTATTAAAAGCTCGGTAAAAAAATAGGTTTTACTTTACTAAAACAAATATCTAAACCGCGAAGATTGGGGAAATCTGCTGCGTCAGATGAAACAAAGATAAATGCCAACATCTTCGTTTGAAGCCAGTAAAATAAAGAGTTTGACCTAAACCATTAATAATGATATGGGATTTGTTTCCGTTTTATATTACAAAATCATATGCTACCCTATGCCATAGAAGAAACTACCCTCCCATGGGAATTCATGCAGGACAATACAAAATTTATTCAAAGTATGGCCATTGTTAACTGTGACCTTTTCCCATCTTTGTTGCAACATGCTTATCTTTTGAGACCAAGAGAAAAACAAGCCAACCACGAATATTCTATTCTGAAATGAAGCGTATTCCAGTTAGAGCGTTCTGTATCGAACGAAACAAGTTGAACGGTGCCAGGTGAGACAAAACTTTTCAACCACTTCTTTCTAAACTGTTTTTCACAGGTATCGCTACATGTGACCGAGCGTTGTCATGATAGAATATTACCTATATTCTAGGCATTTTCCGGGCAATGCTCGCTTCAAATGAATCAATTGTATTCGTTACAGGTTCCCTGTGATGGTCTGGCTAAATTTCAGCAGCTCAAAATATATAGAACTATTTTGGTCCCACCGAATCCAGAGCATTACCTTAGCGCCATGGATATTTGACTTTGGTGTCGATTTAGCTGGTTGGCCGACCTTAATAAACGATCTTTTACACCTTGGGTTTCAAATTCATCCTTTATTCATGGGCACTAATGATGCAGTGAAAAAAATATTTAATTTTATAGCGTTTAAACAGAATTTCGGACATGCAAAATCGTCTTTCAAAGTCTCTCGACTTCAATGCAAGTTGTACCCAATTTTATTGCTTTTGGTTGAATCCTGCTGCTTACAAACGTTTTTTAAATTGCTACTTGAGTGGCTCCAAATTATTTTGCAATCTCTTGTAAAACTCAACAACGATCTTCATGGAGTAATGCCTCACGGAGAAACGCACAAAACATCTCTCACGCATTGAAACCGAAGGAACACATTCAACATAAGCTTCGGTGAGCAATCGGTGAGCTTTAGTCGTTTTTTTTTTCAAATTAAAGAAGTAAAGTCAACCATTCCACATATGACGCTATGTTTACACAAAAGTTTTCGGAGCAAGAAGATACACTATAATCTTAAAAATCTAAGAGAGAATAACTAAAAACCGAGTTCAAAAGATACGACATCTGTTATGAATCCCACATTTTTAAATTATATAGGAATAACCAATAGTTCTATTTATGGCCGAATTCTCGGTCATTAGTTAACCATTGGTAAACTAAAATACTAACTATTGTTTAACTATTACTTGTTATTCCTATGGCAAACTAAGTATTGCGAATAAAGAATCATTAGTTAAGCCTTTGTCATTAGCTAACTAAAGACTGTGAATTCGGCCATTAAAATGTTTTATTTAAAATTAAAAAAGTCTATATGCAAACAAAGTCCATGTTATGGAGCGGCCGTCACAATCCCTGGTCTTAAATCACATTTTAACACCTTTGAGGAGTCCTATAAAAGCAAATCTAGAAGGAATTCCATAACTCCAGAAATATGCATAAAGAAATGTTAAAAAAAAACTACTAGAGGTTCAACTATACCCCTTTTGTAAACCTTTTAAAATAATTATTGAAAAAATTATACAAATTTCAAGCAAACTTTTGCATATTTAAAATTGTTACCACCAAACAGTCTGACCTTAAACCTAAGATAATTTATATTGTTGCGAACTCATTACAACAATTCGTGTTACACGCAGTTGGAATTGGTGGTATGCAACACTATTTGTGTTTTATGGTTGCTTCATGCCGCATTGCTACACACAGCATCATCCATTTAAGTACAACATCCATTTATTCATATATTGAGTCAGTCATCCATTTATAAACCCAACCATGTAGTTATATATGGCTATGGATATACATATGTAGGTAGATATGTATTTATTTTATTGAACATTATTTAAATCTATAAATGTTCTTTATCAAATTAATTAACATGGCGTCATATGTTGACACCAACACATTAAACGTAACAACATAGTTTATTATACAACTATATATTTGTGGCTGTAGTTGTTATTGAACCTCAACAATGTAATAATGTTTGAGGTAAAAGTTTTTTGTTTGGATTACACTGTTTACCACACATAGTGACAAATCTGTATACTTTGTTCACGGAACTGACATGCCCTCAATTTGATCATTTAAGCATGGTACTCTGTTCATCATTTCATGCGAAATACTATCAAAAGCCCATATAAAAAAATTGATGCGAAATAAATGCAATGTGAAAAGTTACGAAATGTTTCTGGCAGCATGTTTTATCAACAAAAAAATGTATATGGCAACATTTTTTTCCAACTGTAATATAGTGCAAGCGGTACTTATTTCGCACGAAATTGAAAAAAATAGCCAAAAACATATGGTTTTTGTTTACATAAAAGAAACAATGTTGCATACCTAAGGGCAATAAAAACGACAATTTTCTTCTAAATCGCGGCATTGTCACCACTTGCTAATTGTCAAAATTTTCAAACGAAATAATTGATGTTGCTCAACAAATTTCGCACATTTGAACAGAGTACCATGCTTTAAGCCTAGTACTCTGTTCAAATTTGGGAAAAATGTTGAGCAACATTAATTATTTCATACGGAAAATTTGACGTATAGCCAATGTTGCCTAGCACGCGAATTTACATAATTTGACGTTTTTTCTAATTGAAAGTATGCCACATTGTTTTACTTATGTCAATAAAACACATATGTTTTGATTTTTTCTGAATTTAAATCGAAAATAAATAAAAGTTAAAATATTAAAAAATCTGTTTTGAATCGAAATCTTTAAATAAAAATGAATAAACAAATATTACTAGCCGCTTGTGCAGCAGAACAACAAGTAATATATATTGTTGTTGCGACAGAAGAGCTTTTGAATAAAAATTCCACGTGAAACAATTGCTACTTTAATTATTTCGCTGTGAAAAAATAATGTTGCTAGATATATTTCACATGTTTTTCACAAAATGAACAGAGTACTACTTCTGCAACATTTTTTCATGAAAATTTCATGTTTATTTTTTTAACATGTATTTTGACAGCATTTCACTTGAAATTTTGAACAGAGTACTATGCTTTAGCGAACAATTTCTTTTCATGAATTCGCATGAATCTGTCTTGTGTGGACCACTCATTTCGATGTTATGTTCTTGTTCAGAATATTTGTTCGCACAACTAAGTCTGCCTTCAAAAGTAATTTACTTGCAAATAAACCGCCGTTTTAGAAAATAACTGAGAAAATTAGGTTTTTGAACAGCAACACGTTTGCCGCACACAGAAGTATATGAACAAATTTGTGTTTTTTGTATTTCAGCCAAAGTGTTGCTCGTGTGCACACAAAATGGTGGATTATCAAGACATGGGGAATGTTATATTTGTAACAATGGCAAAAATCATTAAAAATCTTGCCAAATTTGTTTATGCCTTTTGGAGTTTAACAGATACTGTTATAGGTAAATCATTTCCAAATACCTTTGCAAACAGTGTAGAGAAAAGTTTGTTAGTTTTGTTGAAAACTATTAACAGTGGTGAAACGTTAACCAAATATTAAATTGTGTGAAAATGTAGGGGTATGAAAAGCCATTAAATTTACACAACTTCGTGCATACTTTAGTAAATTCATTTTACAAACATAATTGAAATACAAACAAGCAAAATAACGCCAACCTTTCCTAACCGAACTACAGACGACAAACATAGCCATAGTTCAGGGAGCCCATAAATGTTTTGTGGCATCAAGAAAAACATTATAAACTTTTGTAATTAACATACTGCCTGTCATGTAAGTATTGGTAGTTATTTTACGGCTGAAATATTTGTTGTTTCTTTTTCTATTCATAAAATCCATACTAAATACACTCACTTGTTATTGGAATTTTAATTAAACTGGGCAAAATACATCAGTTATCCCTTTTGAAAGTTATCCCTTTTGATAGGTAAGTAAATATTTGAAGTAAGTCGTGTTTGTATGTTGTAAAAATTCATTTAGATTTTAATTGGCTTTTAAAATTGATTGTAATAGAGTTATAGAATTTCTTCAACAACTATTTACTAATAAAAAAGACGCAATACTTGTTGTAAGCAGTTAGCAATTGGTAATTATCTATTATCTTAATTAATCATTTTTTCAAGTCACTAGGGTTTAATTAGAAATATTGGTTCTTTAGTTGATTACTCTCCATATATACATAGTTATAGACAAAGCATTCCCATTAATAATTTTTTGTGGAATCCAGTTGAAAATAAGTGTAACTTTTGTTCTGAATCCAGTATCAAGCATTTAAATTATAGTTTTATTACGCCTTTTATCAGTATTTTCATAGTTTCTTCCAAAAATATAAAATTTTTCCAAATATTTCTCAAATTTTAATCATAATTATATTTGCTTTCAAGTAAAATTTCAACAAAATGTGCTTAAATTTGTAGGCCTTTAGTGCTTACTTCAATGTTTTGAAGTTAGGAAATAAGGCGTTTGATAGACGTAATATCTAGGAGATATTTATAGGAATTTGTGCTGTGTTTGTGCAAAATACCGACTAATTTTCTAACCCTGTGACTATTTTACAGTGAGGAGCATAAATGAGTACATGTTGGCGCTTTATTGTATTAAAATAAAACTAATAAAGAAAATTAAAATTTGTTTGTCATTTATTTTAGATTTAATGTTAAACAAAGTAATTTACAATACAAAATGGAAAATAATAATTTTAGGAAAATAAACAATTAGTACATAAAAAAAAACTTCCATGTACTCAATTTTACACAAGAGTGTCTTTGAAATATTTGCACAGGAATATCTAAGTTTACCGTTACATTTGTATGTATTTGATTTGTTTATAACATAAAAAACATTAGTTTCATAATTATTGAATTGCATGTGGTAAACACTTTTTCCAAATTATCCAACACAAATCAAATTATAATAAATAATGAAGAACCATTGAGGAAAATATTTTAGCTAAGATAAAATTAGCTATTCTATGCGAGTACTTACTAAACAGCTTAGAACAAGTCAATCAGTGGTCAAAAAGGTTCATAAAAGGACCATAAAAGGTTATATTGCTTCAAAACATAAATCATAGGTCGCAATACCAATAAAAAGAAACAAATGATTAACACCAAAAGATGCGAGCTCTTCGCAATATTGGTTGTATCTCTGCAGTAATCAAATGAAAACCTGCATTGTCGATAAAAAAAAAGTGGAAGGCATGGTTTAAGTTTGACAGGGACCACAGAAATTGGACAGTATGACCAATGACAGTATGATGATGACTCGTTTCCAGTTTGAATCTGACGAATTGAAATTTAATCGTTATCAATGTGAAGGGAAAGAAAATAGCCGAACAAACCAGAGAATTCAAAGACACCATTTAAGGGACACTACCTTCATTAGATTTAACCCTTTCGTTACGAGCAGTACACATACACACAGCTTCAAAAGTGTGTAAGCACCAGTGAATTTTTGATTTTTTTAAGATTATATTTCAATTTAATTTTTTTTTTCATAACCGAATCTATTATTCAACCAAATATCCAACAAAACGAAACTTTTAAATTTCAAGCGATGGATAGATTTTAGGATTTTCATTATTTTAAAAGGTCAAATAATTTGTTGTGTTTACTCACTTTTGAGGCTCATAGTATTGTAGGGTTTTATAATGAAAACACCTTTTTTTTAATTTCAAGTTTATTTATTTAATTATAAGTTCATTTATTCAAAATTCATCGGGCTTACGTGCTAGCTTAAAATTTAAAGTGTTATCTGTCCGAGCTCTAAAATACAACTGACTTGTGTCTGCCTTCGCTCATCGATTAAGTTATAATTCGTCCGTTTGTCACTCGCTACTCCTAATAGTTAAATACCTACAACAGTGTTGTAATTCAGTAAGAGTTGCCACTCCTGGTTGTACGTCCGTTATATCCCGTCCCCACAGTATGTACCATTAAATATTAAACATCTCTAAAATTTGTAGTATGTATTTATGATTTGTTGTTTTTAAGTATACCGTGTCGTTTTATTTTTTTGTTTGTTTTAATATTCATTATTATAAGAACTCATACATCTTTAATAAATGAATTTGTTTTATTTTGTTTTTTTACTAAAATTCTTTTTATTGTGTTTTAGGACGGATTGCATATAAAAATGTAATTATAACATTGATATTCGAAACCCGTCCCGAAAGGGTTAAGATTTGAATTACTTATTATTAGTTTGTTTTTAATGAAGATACTATAAATAAACAGAAGTAAAAAAACACGTAAAGAAAATAATAAGAGTGACGCTATGACATGGGGTTGCTTTACATGATGGTACTGCGGACCACTGCAAAGAATCGAAGGAATAATAAGGAGAGAAGTCGATATGCGTATTTTGCAAACACATCTTCCCGATTTTGTAGATTAGAAAAAAAGGGAAATTAATCTGTAATTTCTAAACGGTTAATTCAATTGCAATTAAATTTCACATACCTAGAGTGAAAATGTTGCCGAGTTTAAATTTTAGATCACATAAATCAACTAACTTCTTCTTCGTTAACTTCATCGTTGCTTTATCATAATAATAGTTTACTAGATATTTTAATATGAAAATTAAATGTTTAACTTTTGTTATCGGGTTTTTTGTTAATAAAGGAAACAAATAATTTTATTCTATTTTCTTCGACCTTTTTTATGATTTTTATTAAGTAATTTTTTTAAGCTTGAGGTCACTTTTTGTTTTTTATAAAAGATTTTTTATTTCTATATATAATTAACTCGATATTTCGATTTCCTTTGGAAATCTTCTTCAGGAGTAATTTTAATATTAATAAAATAATAATTAATAATATTAATAAAAAATTTGTTATAATATTAAAATTACTCCTGAAGAAGATTTCCAAAGGAAATCGAAATATCGAGTTAATTATATATAGAAATAAAAAATCTTTTATAAAAAACAAAAAGTGACCTCAAGCTTAAAAAAATTACTTAAAGGAAACAAATATTTTCAGATTTTTTTTTAAATATTTTTTGTTGATTACCAACATTTTTATAAACCTAGTAATGAAAAAATTCCCAGTAAAAAAAAATCGTGTTTTTAAGGACTTAAGAGAAAAAGCGCATAATCTAGCGCTTCAATAAAAGCGTTCTTTTGAAGCAGTAAATGCTTGCGAATAAAATATACAAAAAATATGCTTTTTAGTGCTGACAACGAAGAAGGTTTTAAAGCGAAAAAATAAAAATGAAATTATAGCCTACAGATTTACGTATGACAACGAAAGTCAATTACAAAACGAATATCGCGCTTCTCAGTTACAATGAATTTTTCTTAAGCAAAAACATTCAGATAGAATTAAAAAAACACTTTAGGAAAGTGCTTTATTTGCATGTTTGATTAGGTTAAAAGAAGCATAAAGTAGTCCTCCAAACTGGGAACACCTCATACAGAAATCATGCATCCCATCAACAGATTTGAAGCGATTTGAGGTATGAATTCATACATAAAACCTGCTCCTTTTGGAGCACATTTTTTAATGGATTGTTAAAAATTTTCAAAAAAATTAATTTGGAAAATGTTAAAAATGTGATTTTTGGTCAGGTTTTGGCATAATAATTCTTATAATATTCTTCTTACATTATTTAAAAAAATTCAAAGAAGACGTATAACGTATTTATAACTTTAACCCTTCTTGGCATGATTTTTTCTTTATTGGTTAAATAAATCAATGTGAGATAATTCATGCTCAAAATTAAGGGAAAAGCGGTTAAAAAAATCTTACATATGTATGTATATTTATATTATAAATTTAGCATTACACAATTTAGAATTACACATGAAATTTGTTCCCTTTTATAAAAAATCCACATGAAATTTGTTCCCTTTTCACATTTTTCCTATTTAAATTCAATATTAAAAAAATAATAGGAAACAAATTTCATGTGGAATTATTATTCACGATAGGGGTGAATTATAATTTTTAGAGAATACTATGGTTGAACTTTTTATATTTATTATTAGAGAAAATTTCTTATTATTTTGGCTTGAGTTCGTTTTTTATTTATTAACTCGAAGAATACCATTGTAAAGTTATATTTTTCTAGACAAATGGCACACTGGAATGCATTTTCTACCCTGCCAAGGGCGTCATCAGCAGTGTTTATTGTCCAAGATCTACTTGTAAACATCATCTATTTAACTCACCATTTATTGAGAAATAGAATTCAGGAATTAAACATATTTCTTATTACATGTTGTGAGTTAGAACGAAATTTACGTACGTTTTACAATGTGTGTGGCGTATTCTTCTTTATTATTATTATTATTATTATTATTATGACAAATTTTTGTATTACTACAAATTTGTTGTTACTTTTGCTGCATCTATCGTTGCTTGATAATATCAGCAAAGTATGTTGTTATTGTCATTTCTACTTTATGGTAGATTCTTTGTTTTTCTGTAACTATGAAACACCGGAGATGGGATGACAACTTTTTTTTTTAAACGTGTGTTGTGTGTTTTGTTAATTTTTAGAGAATACTATGGTTTTTAATTTGGCTTGAGTTCATTTTCTTCTAAAACCTTAACAAACATGGCGCAAATATAAGAATTACGGTTTTGCCGTGGACAGGAGTCGCTGTACAGAATAACATGCTACACATGTATCGGTAATTCCATAATACATTAGAAGATACAGGAACTAATCTCGTTTGTTCCACGCTTGCAATGGTCTCATTCCATATATAACAATTCGCTCTGTTTGTTGCTCCGTCATGCATCGTAAAATTAAATGTCCACAGTGGTCGTTTGTAGATTCTTTGTTTTTCTGTAACTATGAAACACCGGAGATGGGATGACAACTTTTTTTTTGCACCGTGCCTTGTGTGCCCTTTGTGTAGAAAAATATAACTTTACAATGGTATTCTTCCAGTTATTAATTAAAAAATGAACTCAAGCCAAAATAATAAGAAATTTTCTCTAATAACAAATATAAAATATTATTATCTAAATTTAAAACTTTTCTTAAAATTTTCCTAATTTCCTCAAATAACAAAAAAAAGAACTGTAGAAGAGAAAATAATAAGAGATTTCTCCCATTAAGCATCTATCTCAAGAAGATTCCGTTTTCATTTTATTTCTTATATAAATAAGCATTTATTCTTATTGTTATATCCCATTCTACTTAGTTCTAATAACAACAATTCCACTTCGTTAAAGTTTTTAAAATGAAATTTATGAGTGCTTGTGTATTATAACCCAGTTAACCATGTCTTCAGGAATCCTTGGTGGGTTACTGAGTCGAAATGCTTTGAAGGGGGAACTAATTCGACTTATTTCGCTGACGATATTTTGTTTTTACGATAACAGTCTTTGTGTGATAATCTTCAATGGATAGCCAACATTGCATTATCGAAAAAGTCTTTAATTTAAAGCATTGTTTACATCAAATCGGGCCAAACTAAAAAAGTTTTTTTTTTTAAACATGGTACCACTTTTGTTTATTACAGTACTTTGATTTTTCTACGTAATTCATAGCGCACATTCGTCCATCTATCCGTTAAATTGGCCTTAGAACAAAGATTTTTTTTAAATAATTCATTAATAGCAAATCTTGAACTCACAATCTTGTGCATTTGAGAATGCAAATACATACATGCATTGCAAATATATGCTACCAACTATGAATGATCTTTGAATTTATTTTGCACTACTTATTGCAAGATACAAAATTAACAGCTGATTTTATTAATCAAACAAATTCAATTTGCAATTAGTGTTGCATACTCACAGCTAATAAAAACTATTGGTTGTAAGTGTTGCATATAAATTTAAGTCTAGAATGTGTTTGTTAGTGAAGAGCAAAAATATTTGGCTTGAGTTCATTTTTTAATTAATAACTGGAAGAATACCATTGTAAAGTTATATTTTTCTACACAAAGGGCACACAAGGCACGGTGCAAAAAAAAAGTTGTCATCCCATCTCCGGTGTTTCATAGTTACAGAAAAACAAAGAATCTACAAACGACCACTGTGGACATTTAATTTTACGATGCATGACGGAGCAACAAACAGAGCGAATTGTTATATATGGAATGAGACCATTGCAAGCGTGGAACAAACGAGATTAGTTCCTGTATCTTCTAATGTATTATGGAATTACCGATACATGTGTAGCATGTTATTCTGTACAGCGACTCCTGTCCACGGCAAAACCGTAATTCTTATATTTGCGCCATGTTTGTTAAGGTTTTAGAAGAAAATGAACTCAAGCCAAATTAAAAACCATAGTATTCTCTAAAAATTAACAAAACACACAACACACGTTTAAAAAAAAAAGTTGTCATCCCATCTCCGGTGTTTCATAGTTACAGAAAAACAAAGAATCTACCATAAAGTAGAAATGACAATAACAACATACTTTGCTGATATTATCAACCAACGATAGATGCAGCAAAAGTAACAACAAATTTGTAGTAATACAAAAATTTGTCATAATAATAATAATAATAATAATAATAATAATAATAATAATAATAATAATAATAAAGAAGAATACGCCACATGAAATGCAAAGTTGCAATACCATTTGCACCGAGATATTAAGGTTTAAAGTTTTTTTGGAGAATTTCCCTGAAAAATTGATTTTTGGTCAAAAATATAAGTATTCACAGATTTTGCTTATTTTCTCGAAAAACCCAGTATTTACCGAGATATTAAGGTTTAAAGTTTTTTTTGGAAAATTCCCCTGAAAAATTGATTTTTGGCCAAAAATACAAGTGATCACAGATTTTGCTTATTTTCTCGAAAAACCCAGTATTTACCGAGATATTAAGGTTTAAAGTTTTTTTTGAAAATTCCCATGAAAAATTGATTTTTGGCCAAAAATATAAGTGATCACAGATTTTGCTTATTTTCTCGAAAAACGCAGTATTTACCGAGATATTAAGGTTTAAAGTTTTTTTTAAAATTCCCATGAAAAATTGATTTTTGGCCAAAAATATAAGTGATCACAGATTTTGCTTATTTTCTCGAAAAACGCAGTATTTACCGAGATATTAAGGTTTAAAGTTTTTTTGAAAATTCCCCTGAAAAATTGATTTTTGGTCAAAAATATAAGTCACAGATTTTGCTTATTTTCTCGAAAAACGCAGTATTTACCGAGATATTAAGGTTTAAAGTTTTTTTGGAAAATTCCCCTGAAAAATTGATTTTTGTCCAAAAATACAAGTGATCACAGATTTTGCTTATTTTCTCGAAAAACGCAGTATTTACCGAGATATTAAGGTTTAAAGTTTTTTTGAAAATACCCTGAAAAATTGATTTTTGGTCAAAAATATAAGTGATCACAGATTTTGCTTATTTTCTCGAAAAACCCGAGATATTAAGGTTTAAAGTTTTTTTGGAAAATTCCCCTGAAAAATAGATTTTTGGCCAAAAATACAAGTATTCACAGATTTTGCTTATTTTCTCGAAAAACCCAGTATTTACCGAGATATTAAGGTTTAAAGTTTTTTTTGGAAAATTCCCCTGAAAAATTGATTTTTGGCCAAAAATACAAGTGATCACAGATTTTGCTTATTTTCTCGAAAAACCCAGTATTTACCGAGATATTAAGGTTTAAAGTTTTTTTGGAAAATTCCCCTGAAAAATTGATTTTTGGCCAAAAATACAAGTGATCACAGATTTTGCTTATTTTCTCGAAAAACCCAGTATTTACCGAGATATTAAGGTTTAAAGTTTTTTTGGAAAATTCCCCTGAAAAATTGATTTTTGGCCAAAAATACAAGTGATCACAGATTTTGCTTATTTTCTCGAAAAACGCAGTATTTACCGAGATATTAAGGTTTAAAGTTTTTTTTGGAGAATTTCCCTGAAAAATTGATTTTTGGTCAAAAATATAAGTATTCACAGATTTTGCTTATTTTCTCGAAAAACCCAGTATTTACCGAGATATTAAGGTTTAAAGTTTTTTTGGAAAATTCCCCTGAAAAATTGATTTTTGGGCAAAAATATAAGTGATCACAGATTTTGCTTATTTTCTCGAAAAACGCAGTATTTACCGAGATATTAAGGTTTAAAGTTTTTTTGGAGAATTTCCCTGAAAAATTGATTTTTGGTCAAAAATATAAGTATTCACAGATTTTGCTTATTTTCTCGAAAAACCCAGTATTTACCGAGATATTAAGGTTTAAAGTTTTTTTGGAAAATTCCCCTGAAAAATTGATTTTTGTCCAAAAATACAAGTGATCACAGATTTTGCTTATTTTCTCGAAAAACGCAGTATTTACCGAGATATTAAGGTTTAAAGTTTTTTTGAAAATACCCTGAAAAATTGATTTTTGGTCAAAAATATAAGTGATCACAGATTTTGCTTATTTTCTCGAAAAACCCAGTATTTACCGAGATATTAAGGTTTAAAGTTTTTTTGGAAAATTCCCATGAAAAATTGATTTTTGGCCAAAAATATAAGTGATCACAGATTTTGCTTATTTGCTCGAAAAACCCAGTATTTACCGAGATATTAAGGTTTAAAGTTTTTTTGGAGAATTTCCCTGAAAAATTTATTTTTGGCCAAAAATATAAGTGATCACAGATTTTGCTTATTTTCTCGAAAAACCCAGTATTTACCGAGATATTAAAGTTTAAAGTTTTTTTGGAGAATTTCCCTGAAAAATTGATTTTTGGTCAAAAATATAAGTATTCACAGATTTTGCTTATTTTCTCGAAAAACGCAGTATTTACCGAGATATTAAGGTTTAAAGTTTTTTTTAAAATTCCCATGAAAAATTGATTTTTGGCCAAAAATATAAGTGATCACAGATTTTGCTTATTTTCTCGAAAAACCCAGTATTTACCGAGATATTAAGGTTTAAAGTTTTTTTGGAAAATTCCCCTGAAAAATTGATTTTTGTCCAAAAATACAAGTGATCACAGATTTTGCTTATTTTCTCGAAAAACCCAGTATTTACCGAGATATTAAGGTTTAAAGTTTTTTTGAAAATACCCTGAAAAATTGATTTTTGGTCAAAAATATAAGTGATCACAGATTTTGCTTATTTTCTTGAAAAACGCAGTATTTACCGAGATATTAAGGTTTAAAGTTTTTTTGGAAAATTCCCCTGAAAAATTGATTTTTGTCCAAAAATACAAGTGATCACAGATTTTGCTTATTTTCTCGAAAAACCCAGTATTTACCGAGATATTAAGGTTTAAAGTTTTTTTGAAAATACCCTGAAAAATTGATTTTTGGTCAAAAATATAAGTGATCACAGATTTTGCTTATTTTCTTGAAAAACGCAGTATTTACCGAGATATTAGGGTTTAAAGTTTTTTTGAAAATTCCCCTGAGAAATTGATTTTTGGTCAAAAATATAAGTGATCACAGATTTTGTTTATTTTCTTGAAAAACGCAGTATTTACCGAGATATTAAGGTTTAAAGTTTTTTTGAAAATTCCCCTGAAAAATTGATTTTTGGCCAAAAATACAAGTGATCACAGATTTTGCTTATTTTCTCGAAAAACCCAGTATTTACCGAGATATTAAGGTTTAAAGTTTTTTTGAAAATAGCCTGAAAAATTGATTTTTGGTCAAAAATATAAGTGATCACAGATTTTGCTTATTTTCACGAAAAACCCAGTATTTACCGAGATATTAAGGTTTAAAGTTTTTTTTGGAAAATTCCCCTGAAAAATTGATTTTTGGCCAAAAATACAAGTGATCACAGATTTTGCTTATTTTCTCGAAAAACCCAGTATTTACCGAGATATTAAGGTTTAAAGTTTTTTTGAAAATACCCTGAAAAATAGATTTTTGGCCAAAAATACAAGTCATCACAGATTTTGCTTATTTTCTCGAAAAACCCAGTATTTACCGAGATATTAAGGTTTAAAGTTTTTTTTAAAATTCCCATGAAAAATTGATTTTTGGCCAAAAATATAAGTGATCACAGATTTTGCTTATTTTCTCGAAAAACCCAGTATTTACCGAGATATTAAGGTTTAAAGTTTTTTTGGAGAATTTCCCTGAAAAATTTATTTTTGGCCAAAAATACAAGTGATCACAGATTTTGCTTATTTTCTCGAAAAACGCAGTATTTACCGAGATATTAAGGTTTAAAGTTTTTTTGGAAAATTCCCATGAAAAATTGATTTTTGGCCAAAAATATAAGTGATCACAGATTTTGCTTATTTTCTCGAAAAACGCAGTATTTACCGAGATATTAAGGTTTAAAGTTTTTTTTAAAATTCCCATGAAAAATTGATTTTTGGCCAAAAATATAAGTGATCACAGATTTTGCTTATTTTCTCGAAAAACCCAGTATTTACCGAGATATTAAGGTTTAAAGTTTTTTTGGAGAATTTCCCTGAAAAATTTATTTTTGGCCAAAAATATAAGTGATCACAGATTTTGCTTATTTTCTCGAAAAACGCAGTATTTACCGAGATATTAAGGTTTAAAGTTTTTTTGGAAAATTCCCATGAAAAATTGATTTTTGGCCAAAAATATAAGTGATCACAGATTTTGCTTATTTTCTCGAAAAACCCAGTATTTACCGAGATATTAAGGTTTAAAGTTTTTTTGGAAAATTCCCCTGAAAAATTGATTTTTGTCCAAAAATACAAGTGATCACAGATTTTGCTTATTTTCTCGAAAAACCCAGTATTTACCGAGATATTAAGGTTTAAAGTTTTTTTGGAAAATTCCCCTGAAAAATTGATTTTTGTCCAAAAATACAAGTGATCACAGATTTTGCTTATTTTCTCGAAAAACGCAGTATTTACCGAGATATTAAGGTTTAAAGTTTTTTTGAAAATACCCTGAAAAATTGATTTTTGGCCAAAAATATAAGTGATCACAGATTTTGCTTATTTTCTTGAAAAACGCAGTATTTACCGAGATATTAGGGTTTAAAGTTTTTTTGAAAATTCCCCTGAGAAATTGATTTTTGGTCAAAAATATAAGTGATCACAGATTTTGCTTATTTTCTTGAAAAACGCAGTATTTACCGAGATATTAAGGTTTAAAGTTTTTTTGAAAATTCCCCTGAAAAATTGATTTTTGGCCAAAAATACAAGTGATCACAGATTTTGCTTATTTTCTCGAAAAACCCAGTATTTACCGAGATATTAAGGTTTAAAGTTTTTTTGAAAATACCCTGAAAAATTGATTTTTGGTCAAAAATATAAGTGATCACAGATTTTGCTTATTTTCTCGAAAAACCCAGTATTTACCGAGATATTAAGGTTTAAAGTTTTTTTGGAAAATTCCCCTGAAAATTTGATTTTTGGCCAAAAATACAAGTGATCACAGATTTTGCTTATTTTCTCGAAAAACCCAGTATTTACCGAGATATTAAGGTTTAAAGTTTTTTTGAAAATACCCTGAAAAATAGATTTTTGGCCAAAAATACAAGTGATCACAGATTTTGCTTATTTTCTCGAAAAACCCAGTATTTACCGAGATATTAAGGTTTAAAGTTTTTTTTAAAATTCCCATGAAAAATTGATTTTTGGCCAAAAATATAAGTGATCACAGATTTTGCTTATTTTCTCGAAAAACCCAGTATTTACCGAGATATTAAGGTTTAAAGTTTTTTTTGGAGAATTTCCCTGAAAAATTTATTTTTGGCCAAAAATATAAGTGATCACAGATTTTGCTTATTTTCTCGAAAAACCCAGTATTTACCGAGATATTAAGGTTTAAAGTTTTTTTGAAAATTCCCATGAAAAATTGATTTTTGGCCAAAAATATAAGTGATCACAGATTTTGCTTATTTTCTCGAAAAACGCAGTATTTACCGAGATATTAAGGTTTAAGTTTTTTTGAAAATACCCTGAAAAATTGATTTTTGTCCAAAAATACAAGTGATCACAGATTTTGCTTATTTTCTCGAAAAACGCAGTATTTACCGAGATATTAAGGTTTAAAGTTTTTTTGAAAATTCCCATGAAAAATTGATTTTTGGCCAAAAATATAAGTGATCACAGATTTTGCTTATTTTCTCGAAAAACCCAGTATTTACCGAGATATTAAGGTTTAAAGTTTTTTTGAAAATACCCTGAAAAATTGATTTTTGTCCAAAAATACAAGTGATCACAGATTTTGCTTATTTTCTCGAAAAACGCAGTATTTACCGAGATATTAAGGTTTAAAGTTTTTTTGAAAATTCCCATGAAAAATTGATTTTTGGCCAAAAATATAAGTGATCACAGATTTTGCTTATTTTCTCGAAAAACCCAGTATTTACCGAGATATTAAGGTTTAAAGTTTTTTTGGAAAATTCCCCTGAAAAATTGATTTTTGTCCAAAAATACAAGTGATCACAGATTTTGCTTATTTTCTCGAAAAACGCAGTATTTACCGAGATATTAAGGTTTAAAGTTTTTTTGAAAATACCCTGAAAAATTGATTTTTGGTCAAAAATATAAGTGATCACAGATTTTGCTTATTTTCTTGAAAAACGCAGTATTTACCGAGATATTAAGGTTTAAAGTTTTTTTGGAAAATTCCCCTGAAAAATTGATTTTTGTCCAAAAATACAAGTGATCACAGATTTTGCTTATTTTCTCGAAAAACGCAGTATTTACCGAGATATTAAGGTTTAAAGTTTTTTTGAAAATACCCTGAAAAATAGATTTTTGGCCAAAAATACAAGTGATCACAGATTTTGCTTATTTTCTCGAAAAACGCAGTATTTACCGAGATATTAAGGTTTAAAGTTTTTTTGAAAATACCCTGAAAAATAGATTTTTGGCCAAAAATACAAGTGATCACAGATTTTGCTTATTTTCTCGAAAAACCCAGTATTTACCGAGATATTAAGGTTTAAAGTTTTTTTGAAAATACCCTGAAAAATAGATTTTTGGCCAAAAATACAAGTGATCACAGATTTTGCTTATTTTCTCGAAAAACCCAGTATTTACCGAGATATTAAGGTTTAAAGTTTTTTTGGAGAATTTCCCTGAAAAATTTATTTTTGGCCAAAAATATAAGTGATCACAGATTTTGCTTATTTTCTCGAAAAACCCAGTATTTACCGAGATATTAAGGTTTAAAGTTTTTTTGAAAATTCCCCTGAAAAATTGATTTTTGGTAAAAAATATAAGTATTCACAGATTTTGCTTATTTTCTCGAAAAACGCAGTATTTACCGAGATATTAAGGTTTAAAGTTTTTTTGGAAAATTCCCCTGAAAAATTGATTTTTGTCCAAAAATACAAGTGATCACAGATTTTGCTTATTTTCTCGAAAAACGCAGTATTTACCGAGATATTAAGGTTTAAAGTTTTTTTGAAAATACCCTGAAAAATAGATTTTTGGCCAAAAATACAAGTGATCACAGATTTTGCTTATTTTCTCGAAAAACCCAGTATTTACCGAGATATTAAGGTTTAAAGTTTTTTTTGGAGAATTTCCCTGAAAAATTTATTTTTGGCCAAAAATATAAGTGATCACAGATTTTGCTTATTTTCTCGAAAAACCCAGTATTTACCGAGATATTAAGGTTTAAAGTTTTTTTGAAAATTCCCCTGAAAAATTGATTTTTGGTAAAAAATATAAGTATTCACAGATTTTGCTTATTTTCTCGAAAAACGCAGTATTTACCGAGATATTAAGGTTTAAAGTTTTTTTGGAAAATTCCCCTGAAAAATTGATTTTTGTCCAAAAATACAAGTGATCACAGATTTTGCTTATTTTCTCGAAAAACCCAGTATTTACCGAGATATTAAGGTTTAAAGTTTTTTTGAAAATTCCCATGAAAAATTGATTTTTGGCCAAAAATATAAGTGATCACAGATTTTGCTTATTTTCTCGAAAAACCCAGTATTTACCGAGATATTAAGGTTTAAAGTTTTTTTGGAGAATTTCCCTGAAAAATTTATTTTTGGCCAAAAATACAAGTGATCACAGATTTTGCTTATTTTCTCGAAAAACCCAGTATTTACCGAGATATTAAGGTTTAAAGTTTTTTTGAAAATTCCCATGAAAAATTGATTTTTGGTCAAAAATATAAGTGATCACAGATTTTGCTTATTTTCTCGAAAAACCCAGTATTTACCGAGATATTAAGGTTTAAAGTTTTTTTGGAAAATTCCCCTGAAAATTTGATTTTTGGCCAAAAATACAAGTGATCACAGATTTTGCTTATTTTCTCGAAAAACCCAGTATTTACCGAGATATTAAGGTTTAAAGTTTTTTTGAAAATACCCTGAAAAATAGATTTTTGGCCAAAAATACAAGTGATCACAGATTTTGCTTATTTTCTCGAAAAACCCAGTATTTACCGAGATATTAAGGTTTAAAGTTTTTTTTAAAATTCCCATGAAAAATTGATTTTTGGCCAAAAATATAAGTGATCACAGATTTTGCTTATTTTCTCGAAAAACCCAGTATTTACCGAGATATTAAGGTTTAAAGTTTTTTTTGGAGAATTTCCCTGAAAAATTTATTTTTGGCCAAAAATATAAGTGATCACAGATTTTGCTTATTTTCTCGAAAAACCCAGTATTTACCGAGATATTAAGGTTTAAAGTTTTTTTGAAAATTCCCATGAAAAATTGATTTTTGGCCAAAAATATAAGTGATCACAGATTTTGCTTATTTTCTCGAAAAACGCAGTATTTACCGAGATATTAAGGTTTAAAGTTTTTTTGAAAATACCCTGAAAAATTTATTTTTGTCCAAAAATACAAGTGATCACAGATTTTGCTTATTTTCTCGAAAAACGCAGTATTTACCGAGATATTAAGGTTTAAAGTTTTTTTGAAAATTCCCATGAAAAATTGATTTTTGGCCAAAAATATAAGTGATCACAGATTTTGCTTATTTTCTCGAAAAACCAGTATTTACCGAGATATTAAGGTTTAAAGTTTTTTTGAAAATACCCTGAAAAATTGATTTTTGTCCAAAAATACAAGTGATCACAGATTTTGCTTATTTTCTCGAAAAACGCAGTATTTACCGAGATATTAAGGTTTAAAGTTTTTTTGAAAATTCCATGAAAAATTGATTTTTGGCCAAAAATATAAGTGATCACAGATTTTGCTTATTTTCTCGAAAAACCCAGTATGTTACCGAGATATTAAGGTTTAAAGTTTTTTTTGGAAAATTCCCCTGAAAAATTGATTTTTGTCCAAAAATACAAGTGATCACAGATTTTGCTTATTTTCTCGAAAAACGCAGTATTTACCGAGATATTAAGGTTTAAAGTTTTTTTGAAAATACCCTGAAAAAATTGATTTTTGGTCAAAAATATAAGTGATCACAGATTTTGCTTATTTTCTCGAAAAACGCAGTATTTACCGAGATATTAAGGTTTAAAGTTTTTTTGAAAATACCCTGAAAAATAGATTTTTGGCCAAAAATACAAGTGATCACAGATTTTGCTTATTTTCTCGAAAAACGCAGTATTTACCGAGATATTAAGGTTTAAAGTTTTTTTGAAAATACCCTGAAAAATAGATTTTGGCCAAAAATACAAGTGATCACAGATTTTGCTTATTTTCTCGAAAAACCCAGTATTTACCGAGATATTAAGGTTTAAAGTTTTTTGAAAATACCCTGAAAAATAGATTTTTGGCCAAAAATACAAGTGATCACAGATTTTGCTTATTTTCTCGAAAAACCCAGTATTTACCGAGATATTAAGGTTTAAAGTTTTTTTGAAGAATTTCCCTGAAAAATTTATTTTTGGCCAAAAATATAAGTGATCACAGATTTTGCTTATTTTCTCGAAAAACCAGTATTTACCGAGATATTAAGGTTTAAAGTTTTTTTGAAATTCCCCTGAAAAATTGATTTTTGGTAAAAAATATAAGTATTCACAGATTTTGCTTATTTTCTCGAAAAACGCAGTATTTACCGAGATATTAAGGTTTAAAGTTTTTTTGGAAAATTCCCCTGAAAAATTGATTTTTGTCCAAAAATACAAGTGATCACAGATTTTGCTTATTTTCTCGAAAAACCCAGTATTTACCGAGATATTAAGGTTTAAAGTTTTTTTGAAAATTCCCATGAAAAATTGATTTTTGGCCAAAAATATAAGTGATCACAGATTTTGCTTATTTTCTCGAAAAACCCAGTATTTACCGAGATATTAAGGTTTAAAGTTTTTTTGGAGAATTTCCCTGAAAAATTTATTTTTGGCCAAAAATACAAGTGATCACAGATTTTGCTTATTTTCTCGAAAAACCCAGTATTTACCGAGATATTAAGGTTTAAAGTTTTTTTGAAAATTCCCATGAAAAATTGATTTTTGGTCAAAAATATAAGTGATCACAGATTTTGCTTATTTTCTCGAAAAACCCAGTATTTACCGAGATATTAAGGTTTAAAGTTTTTTTGGAAAATTCCCCTGAAAATTTGATTTTTGGCCAAAAATACAAGTGATCACAGATTTTGCTTATTTTCTCGAAAAACGCAGTATTTACCGAGATATTAAGGTTTAAAGTTTTTTTGGAAAATTCCCATGAAAAATTGATTTTTGGCCAAAAATATAAGTGATCACAGATTTTGCTTATTTTCTCGAAAACCCAGTATTTACCGAGATATTAAGGTTTAAAGTTTTTTTGGAAAATTCCCCTGAAAAATTGATTTTTGTCCAAAAATACAAGTGATCACAGATTTTGCTTATTTTCTCGAAAAACCCAGTATTTACCGAGATATTAAGGTTTAAAGTTTTTTTGGAGAATTTCCCTGAAAAATTTATTTTTGGCCAAAAATACAAGTGATCACAGATTTTGCTTATTTTCTCGAAAAACCCAGTATTTACCGAGATATTAAGGTTTAAAGTTTTTTTGAAAATTCCCATGAAAAATTGATTTTTGGTCAAAATATAAGTGATCACAGATTTTGCTTATTTTCTCGAAAAACCCAGTATTTACCGAGATATTAAGGTTTAAAGTTTTTTTGGAAAATTCCCCTGAAAAATAGATTTTTGGCCAAAAATACAAGTGATCACAGATTTTGCTTATTTTCTCGAAAAACCCAGTATTTACCGAGATATTAAGGTTTAAAGTTTTTTTGAAAATACCCTGAAAAATAGATTTTTGGCCAAAAATACAAGTGATCACAGATTTTGCTTATTTTCTCGAAAAACCCAGTATTTACCGAGATATTAAGGTTTAAAGTTTTTTTGGAGAATTTCCCTGAAAAATTTATTTTTGGCCAAAAATATAAGTGATCACAGATTTTGCTTATTTTCTCGAAAAACCCAGTATTTACCGAGATATTAAGGTTTAAAGTTTTTTTGAAAATTCCCCTGAAAAATTGATTTTTGGTAAAAAATATAAGTATTCACAGATTTTGCTTATTTTCTCGAAAAACGCAGTATTTACCGAGATATTAAGGTTTAAAGTTTTTTTGGAAAATTCCCCTGAAAAATTGATTTTTGTCCAAAAATACAAGTGATCACAGATTTTGCTTATTTTCTCGAAAAACGCAGTATTTACCGAGATATTAAGGTTTAAAGTTTTTTTGAAAATACCCTGAAAAATAGATTTTTGGCCAAAAATACAAGTGATCACAGATTTTGCTTATTTTCTCGAAAAACCCAGTATTTACCGAGATATTAAGGTTTAAAGTTTTTTTTGGAGAATTTCCCTGAAAAATTTATTTTTGGCCAAAAATATAAGTGATCACAGATTTTGCTTATTTTCTCGAAAAACCCAGTATTTACCGAGATATTAAGGTTTAAAGTTTTTTTGAAAATTCCCCTGAAAAATTGATTTTTGGTAAAAAATATAAGTATTCACAGATTTTGCTTATTTTCTCGAAAAACGCAGTATTTACCGAGATATTAAGGTTTAAAGTTTTTTTGGAAAATTCCCCTGAAAAATTGATTTTTGTCCAAAAATACAAGTGATCACAGATTTTGCTTATTTTCTCGAAAAACCCAGTATTTACCGAGATATTAAGGTTTAAAGTTTTTTTGAAAATTCCCATGAAAAATTGATTTTGGCCAAAAATATAAGTGATCACAGATTTTGCTTATTTTCTCGAAAAACCCAGTATTTACCGAGATATTAAGGTTTAAAGTTTTTTTGGAGAATTTCCCTGAAAAATTTATTTTTGGCCAAAAATACAAGTGATCACAGATTTTGCTTATTTTCTCGAAAAACCCAGTATTTACCGAGATATTAAGGTTTAAAGTTTTTTTGAAAATTCCCATGAAAAATTGATTTTTGGTCAAAAATATAAGTGATCACAGATTTTGCTTATTTTCTCGAAAAACACAGTATTTACCGAGATATTAAGGTTTAAAGTTTTTTTGGAAAATTCCCCTGAAAATTTGATTTTTGGCCAAAAATACAAGTGATCACAGATTTTGCTTATTTTCTCGAAAAACGCAGTATTTACCGAGATATTAAGGTTTAAAGTTTTTTTGGAAAATTCCCATGAAAAATTGATTTTTGGCCAAAAATATAAGTGATCACAGATTTTGCTTATTTTCTCGAAAAACGCAGTATTTACCGAGATATTAAGGTTTAAAGTTTTTTTGGAAAATTCCCATGAAAATTGATTTTTGGCCAAAAATATAAGTGATCACAGATTTTGCTTATTTTCTCGAAAAACCCAGTATTTACCGAGATATTAAGGTTTAAAGTTTTTTTTGGAAAATTCCCCTGAAAAATTGATTTTTGTCCAAAAATACAAGTGATCACAGATTTTGCTTATTTTCTCGAAAAACCCAGTATTTACCGAGATATTAAGGTTTAAAGTTTTTTTGGAGAATTTCCCTGAAAAATTTATTTTTGGCCAAAAATACAAGTGATCACAGATTTTGCTTATTTTCTCGAAAAACCCAGTATTTACCGAGATATTAAGGTTTAAAGTTTTTTTTGAAAATACCCTGAAAAATAGATTTTTGGCCAAAAATACAAGTGATCACAGATTTTGCTTATTTTCTCGAAAAACCCAGTATTTACCGAGATATTAAGGTTTAAAGTTTTTTGGAGAATTTCCCTGAAAAATTTATTTTTGGCCAAAAATATAAGTGATCACAGATTTTGCTTATTTTCTCGAAAAACCCAGTATTTACCGAGATATTAAGGTTTAAAGTTTTTTTGAAAATTCCCCTGAAAAATTGATTTTTGGTAAAAAATATAAGTATTCACAGATTTTGCTTATTTTCTCGAAAAACGCAGTATTTACCGAGATATTAAGGTTTAAAGTTTTTTTGGAAAATTCCCCTGAAAAATTGATTTTTGTCCAAAAATACAAGTGATCACAGATTTTGCTTATTTTCTCGAAAAACGCAGTATTTACCGAGATATTAAGGTTTAAAGTTTTTTTGAAAATACCCTGAAAAATAGATTTTTGGCCAAAAATACAAGTGATCACAGATTTTGCTTATTTTCTCGAAAAACCCAGTATTTACCGAGATATTAAGGTTTAAAGTTTTTTTTGGAGAATTTCCCTGAAAAATTTATTTTGGCCAAAAATATAAGTGATCACAGATTTTGCTTATTTTCTCGAAAAACCCAGTATTTACCGAGATATTAAGGTTTAAAGTTTTTTTGAAAATTCCCC